>JANHFL010001674.1:106384-127433 GCA_032468155.1 Oxyrhabdium leporinum | reverse complement strand
TTATGCAATGGTCTCAATAATTATCTGCAATTAACAATAAAAATATGTTAAGAAATTAGATGTTAAGAACTCCACTTTTATCTATATGCATAGCAAGCAGATAATATAATGCCATAATCTTTAAAAAAATACTTCATGAATTTATTGACTGTAGGCAATAACTAATTAATTAGTTTTAGCTGTGTTTTGAGATAATTGGTAATATTAACTAGATCTTGAAAATTTATTAGCTCTATAATAATTCAAACCCTAAGATGCTATTAAATAGTAAAATAATTTATTATTCAGTATTATGCATCAGTTTTACACTGATGTATTAATACAACTTGAAAAAACATGATTTTAGCACTATACATCAGGGTCAGCAAATAATTTGATTTAATTTTCATTTGACTGAGACTTTTCGCCCTTTGATTTTTAATATAAAATAAATAGTTTAAAATTCAGTGAACAGATTTCTCACTCAAATACCATACCTTTTATTTAAAAGAATAATTTCTTGTAAATCAAGGGTTTGTATATTCAATACTGTAATTTGAAAATGCGAAGAACTGAATGATGGAGGAATTAAAAACTTAATTCTCAGAATAAATAAATGGCAACAAGGCTAATCTGTTAAAACATGTCAGGGTATTTGGTTAAAACTTAAAAAAGATTAATGATTATGTGTCACCATGGAATGATCTTATCTCAAAGCATTAAGATAAAGCTGTCTTTGAAGTTTGCCTGCTTTAGCTAATGTCTCCATAAAATATTTTCTTTTAACAGCATTGGCCTGTCATTCAGGCTATGAGCTAATGCTCTAATAATATCCGTTTTGATTTGATTAAGCACTCTGGCCCAATTCTGAAAATATTTTAGGATTGCTGTGTTTTGTTGAGGAACGTATAAGAAGTTATAAATAGATATATTGGTCATATTTTGCTGGGCTAAATTGCTTTGATTTGGTATAAAGGTTGATATTAGAAAGTGCCATCCTGCAGTGAAAAATGAAAAGACTTGGGGGCCCTTTCTGCTTTTGATTTAGAGGGTTCATCTCCAAAATATATTATTTTGGAGATATAAATATATCTGTTTAAGAATGATAGTTTACATTGTTGAGAAACCACAATGAGGAGGTTTAACTCACTTCTATCAGTAGACTCTGAAGAAAGGGCAGACGGATTTTTCAATTAAGACAGGTTTCTTTGGCCTGATTTTTAAATGGACATTAAAGTATTATTTTAAGATCTGAGAGCCGGTTTTGTCTAGTAGTTAACCAGGCTAGAGAGCAAGAGACTGCGAGTTATAACCTTGCTTTAGCTATGACCTTGGGCAAGTCACTCTTAGCCCACCTCACAGAGTTGTTGGGAAAATAGGAGAAGGATTGTGTATTGGATATGTTCACTGTCTTGAGTTAAGTCTAAAAATAATAATAAAGGTGGGATACAAATAAATAAATCTGCTTTATAGTTTAAGGAATTGAATTCTTTGCTGTGGAACATAGTACCATTTGGGATATCCATTGACAATGTTAGTTGGTTCTAAATGTGGAAGCTATTGGTGTAATCTAATTGCTCCCCCCCCCCCCATGTTAGTAGAAGCAAGTTGTTAGTTTTGCCTGCTATTTTGATGCTGTTAACCCTGTAGACACTTCTGGGTACAGCCTTATATTGATTTGGCATTTGTAACAATTCAGGCATTGTGATTTTTATTATCATATAACTCTTTGTGCATTGTGCACAGGAAGCAAAGGAGGGAAAGGAGTCTTTCAGGAATATCAAGTGAATTCATGAAAAGTGAACTTTTTACAAGGAAATCTTCACGATGGGACTTCTGTTGTCTGAAGAATTCCCAAGACTAAATCTACTCTTAAGGAAGTCAGAGAACTCCAGTACTGAATCTGAAATAAATATATTGTAATCTCTCTAATGGAGCTTTTTAAACCTTTGTGTTATAGATATGCCTACCACGTTTAAGTATATAGCTGGTCCTCGATTCATTACTTGTTCAGCAACCATTCAAAGTTAGCAATGGCGCTGAATGAGTAGTAACTGACTGGTCTTTGAAGTTCCAGTTCTCTCAGCAACTGGCCAGTCACATGATCATAATCTGGGCGCTTGGCAACCCCTTGCTCTTAACAGTGTTCCACAGTCACATGGCTGCTATTTGCAACCTTCCCTGCCAGCTTCCCACAAGCAAAGTCAATGGGAAAGCCAGTAAGGAAAGTCGAAAATTGTTCTGGTAAGTTCCCCACATCTAACAGCAGCCACCCAAGCCCCACTGTGCTCCTGCTGCACTTGTCCCATTTGTACCTTGCAATAGCAACTTCAGGTCCTGTGACACTTATGCCATCCCCACCCCTTGTTCACTCTTGCATAACCTCTTGCACTGTGCAGCAGCCATCCCAACCCCCACTGTGCTTGCATCTCCCTGCGCTCCACACATTCCTATGCACCTTCTCCATCTACTGGTAACAGCCAGTTATATGTCTGCCAGCCTGTTTGCAAACCACTTGGGACTTGCAATTTCCTGCTGGCTTCCCACTGACTTTGGTTAAGTCAACAGAAAGTTGTGAGGAGGTTCTCAGTTAATAACCCAGGTACCTCACTTAATAACAGCAATAAGGACTTCTAAGATTGCTATTGCTAAATGGTGTTGGGTCCACAACACTTATCAGTGGAAATTCTGGTCCCAATTACTATAAGTAACAGAGGACTATAAAAGAGAATCCTCCATTGGGTTGATATATTATACTAATCGATAATAGTTAATATCTTGCTTGGGCTTATCTTAATGAAGTATCTGAACAAAATTGCTGTGATGTATAAACTATAGATTATGGCTCAGGTTATTGCATGAACAAAAACCATCTTGATTTATTCAGAAAGTCTTTATTTAACAAGTAACAACTTAATGTGGTGAGAAAAGGTTATTCTTGTCCTCTTTATAAGGGGATATGCATACATATGCATATATAAAGATTAAAGCATTTTTTAAAATCTCAAACCTATTGTTTTTATTAAGGAATTGGTAATGTACATTTGTGTTAATGTAAAAATACTATACAAATGGATGATTTCAATTTTAAAATGTCACTAGTTTTAATGAACTAAAAGGGAATGAAAATCCTTAACAGGAAATTTGGACTCTTACGTAAATAGATTGTGCACATTTAAAGAGCTTTGTGAAAATCAGTGGTATCTAAAAAGCAATTAAATCTTAGTTAATGAATAAAAATCACAGAACAAAAAAATATATTTAATGCTCATAGCAGCTAGTTCAGGTTCAGAATAGTGTAACCACAATGTTACACGTAATCTTCAGATTCCATGTGAATCTGAACAACAACAAAAAATCTTGGTTCCCTCACCTCCCTGGCTCTAATATTTCTTCTTTTTGTTTGTTTGTTTGTTAGTTCTTTGAATTTGGGTTAATACTCAACAGTTTACTTATAGAACGGTTTTTTGTTTTTTCACTTGGCCTTCCCTTTGCCACACCTGCAATTCAAAAGGAAGGAAAATGATAACCATGGTCATGATAAATTTTAATTTTATTTTACTTATAGATATCTATGCTCAAAAATAAGAACAAATAACACTCAAGACAAAAAGAAAACACTACCGAAATTAAAATGATTTCAAGGATGCTATTCAGAGGGTCTTTAGAGCATTGTAGGAGCCACAGCTTGTCATCGTGATGCAGTTTGGGAACTACACTGGAGAGATAATGTCTTGCTTAAACTTATTCAGTGGCTTCAGGAAACCAATGTGATGTGTTAATAGGGCTGGGAGATAAATTTGGTTGGCTCAACTTTTAAAGCATGCATTTCTAAATAGTATTCTTGAATAAATTTGTACGCAGAAATGCAGTTATCTATTTTTGTATCTTTCTGAGTTCTGTGATGCTGTTTTTCAATCAAAACAGAGTACTGGTAGTCCTCAACTTATGACCACAATTGAGTCCAAAATTTATGTTGTTAAATGAGACATTTGTTAAGTGAGTTTTGCCCCATTTTACGACCTTTCTTGCCAAAGTTGTTAAGTGAACCACTGCAGTTGATAAGCTAGTAACCTGGTTGTTAAGAGAATCTGGCTTCCCTATTGACTTTGCTTGTCAGAAAATCGCAAAATGTGATCACATGACCTTGGGACATAGCAACGGTCATAAGTGTGAACCGGTTGCCAAGCATCTGAATTTTGATCACATGATCATGGGGCCTAGGTTGTAACTGTGAAAAATAGTCATAAGTCACTTTTTTCAATGCCATTGTAACTTTGAACACTCACTAAGTGAACTGTTGTAAGTCGAGGACTACCTGTATAAATTTGTGTACTAAAGTACACAAAATGGTATATTTTAAAAGATAATGGGCAAAGTATAATTTTATTCAGGAAGTATGCATCTGAGGAAAAATATTTTTTATGAATTTTTATGCAGATGTGTGAAAATTGTAAATAAACATAGACATAGAATGAAGGGTAACTATAGAATAAAAAACAGTGGAAATTATAATGAATAGATTTATTTATCAAAACCTGATTGTATATTACATCATTTTGCATCACTAACAATTTCATAGTGAAGTACCCACATTTTTCTTCATTCTGAAATTATTTGGACATAGTTCATTAAATACTCTTAGAAATCAACTATTTGTTGTCAATTCACAGTTGTAAAATGAAAAAAAATGTACACTTTTAGCGGTTCTCCCAGTTAGTTTCCTTTTTAAACAGAACAGGGCGGTGGTCTCCTGAAAAGAGTAAAATGAAAGAAGTTCCCACCAGACGTATTTTCTTTTGCTTTAATGACAGGCCCTGTAGATGTGTGTTAAGTAATGTTTAATTCATTTGTTCTTTAGAATATGGGTCATGTGTCTTTTTTTTTACATGTGATTTGACAGGCTGACAGTTTTTGCTTAAGCGGACTTTGTTACAAAATGTAGATGAAGCTGTTCATATGTATGATAGAGTTTTATAGTCCATCCTGCCATATTAGAATAATTTATAAGTACCATATAATATTTGCCTGTAAAGTATCACTCTAGTATTTCCGTGAAAGAACCTTCTGTTCCTGATAAGGTACCAAATGATCTTGGAACAATTCTGTGTTCTCAGGACAGGGTGTTCCGTTCACATTGTTTTAAAGAACAGTTGTGATTCAATATTTAAAAATAATACTCTGTTTTTGTTTGTGGATGATACTGCAAAGAAGAAATTCTTCTAGCAAATGGATAGTAGTTGGTAAAGACACAGAAAGAATAGGATAGAGGCTTATTACTTGTTATCCTGTAATCAGTGATTTTTTTCTTCGAATTTATTTTACTATTAAAGATTAAGAGAACCGAGTATCTGTTGAACCATCACATTATCCCTGTTGGGCTATGAGTTTAGCAATTACCTTACAATTGTTTAAGGTAATTCATAAGGGGAACACTAAAGGTTGCAGTGAAATATTAATTACTTTTCTAATAGTGGTGGGAAATTATTGCTTTTGCTGGAATTTGGGGTTGCAAAGTTAAATTAGACTCAGTGAGCACTGCATGTGGTGAAAACTAAGCTAAGCTATGGCTGTGGTACAGACTGTAGAATCCCATATGCTGAGGCCTGCCAGCCTCTCCCTCAAATAATATTATGAAAAGATTTTTCAGAGTGATTGATGTATAAGATATTGTTCTGCCAGGACATTGTCCCTGACTTTAACAATTGGGAAAAATATATATACTTTAAATAAAAATTTTGCCCGTCTCTGATTGCATTCCTGCATCTTTATATGTTTTAAGTGAGGTAGGATTATAAAATTACGTGGGTTGTTTTAAAATTGAGATAAAGTGATGGAAAATATTGTATCTCTTATATTTCTGCAAGTATTACAGCTTTTGAGGCATAGAAGGACAAGAGAAAAAAGAATCTGAGAAGAAAACTCTGCCTCTTAACGTTGTCCCAACTATAAGATTTAAAACTAGCTATTAATATAACTGGTTCTTGATGGTGACAAGGTACTATATTTTGACATTCTAAATTCCTGTGCAAAGAAATTGTGAAATGTATGAAGCACCCATGTGTATATGTGTAAAATAGTGTCACTGTAAACCCCTCCAGATGGTAGGAATACTTTTCCTTCTCTACACCTATCAGTGCCGAGGACAAAGAGGTGGAGCCTTTCTCATTCTTTACAGCAGAGAGCTGGCTGCTTTCTCTTTCCCTCCCCTCAGTGTGTGTGTGTGTGTGTGTGTGTGTGTGTGCGTGTATGTGTGTGCACGCGCGCCTGTCTGTGTTCCTCTGAGTAGAATGAACAGTTTGCCTTCAGAGTCGAGAGCAACATCCAGTTTACAGTTTGGGGTGGTGCACACTGAGAGGACGAGGAAGAAAACCAAACAGTAAATATCATGGGCCAGCTGTGCTGTTATCCTTTTGGGAGAGAAGAGAAAAAAATCAGTAAGTCTGATTGTTTTGTGCAATGCCAGTACTGGATGCAGTTATTTCAGAATGTAGTTTACTGCTAAGAAAAAAAATCCAGCTATATGCATTTGGAGCATGGGTCATTCTCACCTACACTTTAAATTATATATTATGGTTTAAAGGAATGCAGGTAAGTAGAAACTGAATATGTATCTGTATATTTATATACATATTGTATTAAATTTCTTAGGCTAGGAAATACATTTATGTCTGTAACTCTGAATTATGGATGGTTATTCTGTTAGTGCATATGACTTAACATTGGGGTGTGTATTTGTTTAACTTATCAGATGTACCCTATCCGATAGGGCAGTGTTGCCACGCTAAATCTAATTTCAATTGAAATCAGTGCTTACTAGCAAAATGTAACAGACATGGAGGACCAAAAAGACTGATGATTTGTTGCTGTTGTATTTAAAAATAGGGAAAGGATTCTCTAGTATTTTTGTTTTATTGCATTGCACCATTCAAAGAGAATCTTCTTTTCTGAACAGCTGCCAGACATGTTTTTAGTTTTATTCAGATTGCAGAGTGTTATTCAGATTACAGAAAAGGCACTGCAACAGATAAATTTTATTAACTTATTTTATAATAATCATTTCAATGGATGTTCACTTTTAATTGTGTGTTTTAGAATAGTTTGTATAGCAACGTTCAAACATTGTGTGCTATCAGCCTTCCTGTCAGAAACTAATTGAGATACCTGCCATATCTTAAATTTAATTTAATTTTAATAGGGAATATTTAGGGGAACTGCTCTTAATGTTGCATTTTTGTTTTATTTTACATTTCATTTCTGCTTTTGCTATAGTTAGCTTTAATGATAAACTCTGCAGTTTATACACATAACCTTGTCCACTCAGTGGAATTTCCAAATAAACAGTTATAAGAATATTATATTAGTAATATTACAAAGGTACTTTAGCTGTGGCAGACCCATGATTTAGTCACTTTACTGCTTAATTCCTGATTCTAAGTAACCTTTAATTAATCCAACACCTCCTTTCAATTACAATAAATGAAGTAAAATACAATAGAGTACAAAAATAGAATCTAAGAATCTTGGAGATCCAATGTAGTTCTGAGAAATTTAATGAGAAGTGCAGAATAAGAGCCAGGTTTAAAGTAAGAGGAAGTGAGCAGAAATTTTGCTAAAATAACTGGCAGAATCTTGGAATCAAGTAAGAGATCTGGATAAAACAATGGGTCCCAACAAAATATTGTTGTTATGTATTTTGCTAGAAAGTCATAGAACAAATTAAATAAAAAGCTAATAAATCAGAATTCAGATGCAGTGAGGGCCAGAGAAAAATATATAGAAACATAGATGATAACTAGGTAAATGCAGATATCTGGTCCACTTCACTATGGTGCATTTTCAAATATTAGTCTTTCTTCATTTTATGAAAATTGTTCTTTTTTAAATTGATAATTATTGCCAAGCTTCAAAGTACCTGCATTCAGGGGTGGGATTCAAAATTTTTAGCAACGGGTTCGCTGCCTGGTTGCTGGATGGTCGTGGCTAGTCGGCCTCCTGCACTATGGCAGGGGGGGAGTTTGCCCTCTCTGGGCTCCGGAGGTTTTCCTCGAGCCTCCGGGAGGGCAAAAACGGCCTCACCAGGCTCTGGAGGCTCTCTGGAGGCTGGAAACGGGCCTATTTCCGGCCTTCCTGAACTTCTGGAAGGCCCGTTTTTCACCCTCCCTGAGCCTCCGCACGCATCCTGAACTTACCTGCATCCAAAATGGGCCGCTTATAGACTCAGGAGGGGCAGGGCGGGGCAGACAGGGCCAGCCAGGAGTGGGATTTGGCAGTTCATGCAGAATCTTCACTAAGGGTCTGCCCAAACTCCTGTGAACCCCCAGCAGCCCACCCCTGCCTGCAGTTTGTTAATCCCTATGACTGCAAAACTTTTTTTAGTATATTCTTTCTCCAAATATCTGGGTGGTTTTTTTAAAAGCCCATAAATATTTTAAGATAAATATTAATGGTTTCCATGAATTCTGAGCTTAACTGAATTAGTATGAGTACAAGTTTGTGACATCATAATATATTACGAATAAAGTTTGTTATAAAGTTTGATCTGCAGTTTACGAAAGCGAAGCTATCATGTAGATTGTCTGACATAATTATAATACAATATTCTTCAAAATTTATTCTTCAGATCTGTTTCTAATATACATCATTTTTGAATTTTTATCTATTAGGGCAATGAGTTTGGTTATACTGGGATATTTTTTTTTACAATAAATAATTCCCGCTTTTAACATTCATTGCAATTATAAAACAAGGACATTGAAATCATTTTCAAGCACTTCTTCCTTGGTATTCTTTTTTTTAATGGAGAATAAACAATAATGAATATATTATTTAAAAAATTAAACTTCAAATGCAATTAAGCCAAAGACTGAAATGTTAGTAAGATTTTTCTTAATTGGGGCTGTTAACTTTGTGCACACAAATGCAAAGGAAGTTGAATTATGAAATAAAAATGAGACAATAACTTTCATCCTCTATCTTTGGTCTGTATCTAAGATGCTTTGGTTAAGTTTGCAGGTCAACATGGTTGCCCCCCCCCTCCCCCCGCAATGCAAAAAAATAAATCTTGCATATAAAAAAACAGTCAAAAAGTGAAAGCATATTAGTTGCATAAGCTTTAATCCAGAGTTTGAAATGACACGTTCCAATAACATTGGTTTGTAGACTAGATTACTAAGTATTGGGGCATTATATGTCAGTCAAAAACACAAGACTGAAAACTGCAATTGATAACATAGACGTTTTGGAAGAGGTCTATGGAAGAAGCAAAATAAAGACTATGCAGGTGAAACTATTGATGGCATAGATGAGCTATTTAAGTCAAAATGTCAAATTGCTCCAGAAGCCAAGAGGTTAGGCAACCAAATATATTTCCATTGTATCTAATTTAAGATCACTTTGCAAGAACAAATATCCCTAGTGTTAACAGGATGATGAAATATGAATAGAAATACAGTATAAAGAGACAAAGGAATGCCTGTGGATCCATGGCCATCAGATATATCCTGGCTGATTAAACAGAACTGGCTCTGGCTTGTACTTGTATGGGAATTTCAGGGCTGAAGGCTAGTTTAAAGGACATCCTAGAAGAAAATAACAGTAAAGAACTTCTGTAATTTTGCCAAGAAAATTGAATGATGCTGTCAGATTGAATTTCACATGAGTCTATCTTTATATAGAATCGTCTTTTTACAAAAGCTGATTCTCCATCATGTTTATTCTTAATTCAAGCCTATCACCATGCATATACATATGTGACAAGAGATGTGTGTGAAAAGGAGAGTTCTGCATATTTACAATCCTGGCTGATTTGAACATGAACACCACAGACTAAAAAAAACTCTTTAGGGCAGGGGTCTGTAACCTTAAACACTCAAAGATCCGTTTGGACCAGTTTTCCACAGGAAAAACCACCAGGAGCCATAAAACCTGGGTGGGCGTGGCCAACTCGATGTCACTCACTCCCACCCAGTCACATGACCCCTCTAGCCACGCCTACCCAGCCACAAAACCCTTCTCTATGTCTCTCCCTCTCTCCCTCTCTCTCCCGCTCTGTATCTCTCTCCCTCTCTTCCCCTTCTCTCTGTATCTCTCTCCCCTTCTCTCTCTCTCTCTCTCCCTCTCCCTATCTTCCCATCTCTCTCCACCTTTCTCTGTATCTCTCTGTCTCTCTCTTCTCCCTCCCTATGTTCCCCTCTCTCTCCTCCCTATCTCCCCCTCTCTCCTCTCTCCCTCCTCTCTCTGTATCTCTCTCTCTCTCTCCCTATCTTCAACTCTCCCCTCTCTATGTATCTCTCTCTACCCCCTCCCTATCTTCCCCTCTCTCTACCCCTCTGTATCTCCCTCTCCCCCCTGTCTGTATCTCCATCTATGGCTCTCTCTCTCCCTCTGTGTGTGTGTCTCTCTCTCTCGGAAAGTCATAGCTGGGCCAAGCCAGAAGCTCTCCTTGGTGCTCTTTGCTACTTCTTTCATTTCTTCTTTTTGGAAATCTGGGCTGGCTGAGGAACAATTGCCGGCCGTGGCGGAGGCTTCCCTTCAGGTGAACTTTCTCCTCCCCTTCCTTCTCTCGCGACCCTCCGGCCGGCTGTGGTGGGGCCAGGAGAGTGCACACGCGTGGGGAGATGCTCCTCAAGTGAGCACCAAAGCAGGCAAAGGCGCATGTGGGGCGGGCAGCCACTTGCTTAAGGAGGGTTTCCCTATGCGTGCGACCCCTCCGAGCCGCGCCACAGCTGGCCAGGGTGTTGCGAGAGAAGGAGGGGGGAGGGGGGTCACCTGAAGGGAAGCCTCTGCCGCGGCTGGCGCTTGTACCCCAGCCAGCCTAGATTTCCAAAAAATAAAAGGAGTAGCAAAGAGCCCCAAGGAGAGCTTGCTGGCTTGGCCCAGCCTCAGCTTTCTGAGAGAGAAAAGAGATGCAGAGACAGAGAGAGAGCGCGAGATAGATATGGGAGGAGGGAAGACCGGCTGACGCATGAGCATCTTTGGTGAGGACAGTCCGGCTTCTCCAAGCCTGACCCACGGGGTGGACATGCGAGGTTCAGCAGGGCCAGCTCCCTTTTCCTGCTGCCCTGAACCTCTTAAAGCTGCAGCCAGGCTCTGCAGGCTCACCCCCCTTTCTGTCGTTCCCTCTTCCCAGATCCCATTCCCACCCCGCCAGCCCCTGTGTTAGTGAGGCCAGCATAGGTCACGGCCGGGCCAGGCCAGTGTCTCAGGACAGAGAGCAGGTTGCACATCTTCCCAAGTGACCGAGGCAAACCCAGCACCAACAAGGGCTGGAAGAAGCTCCAGCAACAATGAGGTGCTGGAGAATCAGCCTATTTCTCCATCACTCGCTGTCGTCCTTACCTTCTCAGGCGAGGGAGGGGAGGATGAGGGGCGGGGCCAGCCAGTGATGGGACAGGGAGCAGCAGCAGAGGGCCCAAAGAGCTGCATACGGCTCCAGAGCCGTGGATTGCCAACACCCGATTTAAGGGAATGTTAATACTCTTTACGTATCTAAATGGATGCCCCATAAAAGATCATGATTTTTATCCCAAAAGACAAGGCACAAAACTTAATCAGAGTAGAACCATTGAAGTTAGTACAATTTAAGTTACCATGAATAATTTAAATCCCACTGGGTTGAAGAGTGTGGAAATAAAATATATTGTGTGATTATATACGGAATGCAACAATGGTGAATATACTGTAAATTTTGACAAAATATGTTGCTATGGTTCCTGATTGTTTTACAGAAAGGATCAAACAAATTATGGATAATATATCTTTAATATATATGAGAGCTGACAGAATAACAATAACTTAAGTTTAATTTCAGAATCTAGGGAGAGGAAAAGAAAAATGTGATGTAGCTTTCTTTGTTAGGCCATGATTATGGGATTACCATAGGCATCTGTTTGGTCACCTTAGAAAACAAACTGCCCAGTTAGATGGAATATTTGTTACCGAGACTCCAGGAGGGGAGGAAGCCACTTGGCATGTGTTTTGTACAAGAGTGTCCATTAATGCTGGAAAGGATTTTTATATATATATATACAAGCAATTGTCATCCTCTGGGATACTATGTCACTTTTAAGTGTGTGTGTGTGTGTGCGCGCGCACGCGTGCACACACACACACTTAAAAGTGACATAGTATCCCAGAGGATGACAATAGATAAAAGATTGTAGCTTCATTGGAAGTGCTAAATAGGACTGGATAAAACAGAAAAGGAACACAGTTCTTTCAAAGTGAAAAGTAACTTGTTTCAACTGAAGTCTTTGAATTATTTGGTCTGTTTATGATTTATACAGCATTCAAGCATATAAGCAATGTCATAAAAACTACTCAGTGAAAGTTTCCTAGCTATTATAAGTTCCAGGGCTTTCCACTGTTTCTCATCTCATTAGATTAAAAGATCTTTCTAATGCAGCACAAGAAAAATAGAATGTGCCCTGTTTCTCTATTTTTAAACGATTGAAAGCAGGTGAATATTTCAGAGTTTTTACTCATTTTCATGAAGGATTTAAAAGATTCTAAATTTGAATAACCTAAAGTACGGATATGAAAACTATGGCTCAAGAATAATTTAAAGTATGATATGAAAACTGTGGTTCAAGCCAAAAACTATGGCTAAAGTAGGGATATGAAAACCACGGCTCACTGTGTTTGGCTTTCCAGTATTCTTTAGTCATTCCTAAAGCTTGCCATAATAATGGAGCGTAACTATGGAGCCTTATTTTCTTCCTTGAATGTGAATATGGATTTTTAAGGGGGCACAGTGGTTTAAGGCATTCACTTCTTAAAATTCCTGACCTAAATTAACGCTAGGTAAGAAGAGAAGGGGGACATAGATGTACATGGAGTCATTATTGAGATGGGCAACTATAGAAATCAAACAAGTAAAATAAAAGAACCAGTGTTCCTGTCCCTGCTCACTATTTTTTAGAGTTTGTTTTAGATGCAAGTGACATTTTCAGTCCATTACTAATGAGTTGCTTAGGAGCAAACGGCAGTTTTAATTTACTTTAACAATAGTACTAGTGTCAAAGCAAAATATAAGTTGACTGCATCCAATAGAATTGTATATTTATAAATTGCCCTTTGGTAGGAAAGTGTATGATTAAGCAGCTAGGGCATATTACATTTTCATTAAAAAAGAAAGCACTTCCACACTGGCAGCATTTCCCAGTTCCTCACAAAGGAGTTTCAGATTAACCTACTATGTATTTGTACTACCCTTGAAAAACTAAGAATACTATGAGTTCATCAGGACTTAGCATTTCTGTTTCAGCTAACCAATAAGAATATGTCACCCAGTCCATGTTCTGCCCTGAGAGCTACTACCATTTAACAAATATCCCTCACCTCTACTATACAAAATAAATTGCTAGCACCATGTTTTTTATACATTGCTTTAAATAGATTCATTTGCACTTTGCAAAAGAATTTGAGTGATAGTAGTGATGGGAAGCTATGTTCAAACAAGGCACGGCAATCTTTCAGTGGCTTTGTAGCATGTTGATGATATCTAGCATGTTATTTGCATTTAAAAGCTCTGTGTGTTATGAAGGTGACAGAATAGCAAGTCATTACTTTTTCAGGTGTTATTTCCAATACTGAGATCATGATCACTTTGGCATGTTGACAAAATGAGAAGGGGGAAGAAAAGGAAGAATTCAGCTTCAGGATCTTATGGGTAGAGAATAATGGGTAGCTTGAACCCAAGAGCAGTAAGTGATGAAGCAAGATTTCTCATGCCAGGAAAACCCAACATCTCATAATATTTGCAGAATTGCAAAGATTCCAAGGAAAATATTTTCCTTGCTCCAATTTCTGCCTCATATGTTCACTGAGGTTTGGAACTAGTCCAAGAGTGTTGCAAGTATGACTTATGGAGTATATTGGACATAAATATGAAATAAACAGGATTTCAAACTAGGAATCTTTGGATAACATGGACTTGCCATTTCAATAGTGTATCAATTTGGAAAAGCATTTCATAACTAAAAAGAATAAGTGATTCTTCTGGAGGATAAGCTCTATGTTACTTGTGTTTCTGTTTAAAGATATTTATTATATGTTTTGTTATTCTTAATTAGTCTTCCAGTAGTCCCTTGTCAGGCTCTCTCATCTCAGCCACAATGTCATAATTTCAACAAGACTATAACACAAATTAGTCCCAAATTGCACCAAGTTTTATATTTCAAATGCCTATAATAAGATGATTTTCAAAGTATAAGCTGAGACTTTGGGTAATTGTTGGATTAGGAATTTTCTTTTGGGCAAAAGGGGTAAATGGAACAGCCAGAATCCATGGAAAGAGGCAGGGGAATAAGGCAGACTTCTTTAAGAACTGAGGAAGAATTAAGTTCAGCCTCACTATGTAAATCAAACCAAGAAATCAACTCTACAAGAAGACTTGATCTACAACATTTATTAATTATTATTGGCTATAGTTGCAGAATCTTGCAAATCTGACCGTTCTTTACTCCCACCATATTTATGTAAATTAGGCAGGTATCTGTCTGAGTTGCTTAGGCATACCTTCATGTTTTAGACTTAAGTTGTGTTTTTGCCCTCATTGTTTTAGGAACAGATCTGACCTATAGTATCTCTGGCAAGATCATTGGCATATTACAGGTTCTTTTTCTTTTTCAACAAAGGAGAATGGTTGTACTCAGGGTTGAATATAAACTGCGAGCCCACCCTACTCTTGACTAGCACTGATGATGTTACCTAGTTCGGGTAATGAAACGTCTGCAACAAAACACCCAAGCTCAGGGAGCACTAGGGACTCCTCTTTTGTTTCATTCTGAAGCTTTTTCAGGGGTTTTGGAACCAACGAAAGCAAGAACTCCCTGATGAATGTGTATCCCATGTGCTGAGGAGCTCTTTCCCAGAAGTGTGTATTTGCATGCAGTTTTCCCTGCTTAGCTTTACTGATTTTTGTCTGTTGTGGTGTACAGGTGACAAAAAGGGGGCAGAACCAGATGATGCAGAATTGCTGAGCCTCAGCAAAAAGCTGGTGGAGACTGCGGTCCTCAAGGCGGTACAGCAGTATCTAGAAGAAACTCAAAACAAAAACATACAAAATGATTGTGGGACCCCAGTGAAAACTGAGGAGGTGGCCATTGGAAATAGCAAAGAAAGCGAGAATGACATTAGTAGAAAATGACTGTTTTGGAGGCCAAAAAGGGCAGGGCTGTAGCACCAACATCCATGTCTCTGCTCCCTACTCTTCAGAGTTGTCCTCGCTGGCATGATGGTTATGGTTTGCTATCAGGTATCCTTTCTGAACTGAGAACACAGAGCTTTACAAGAGACTGATGTCAATGCTACTGAAAATGATTATTAAAAAAAAAACTACTGAACTCTGGGAAAGAAGATAAGACTGAGAGAGGAAAAGACAAGAAGGACAGAGAGATGTGATCCCCCAAAGTGCCATCTTTCTTGTGTTCTTTACTACAGAGTTATTTCTCCATTGCTTTCTTTCTGTGTCGCCTGAAAGCAAAACGAATGGCCAAAGAAACAGTACCTTGAATTTTGTTCAGCAGAACTAAATAAAGTGTTTTGTTGAAGAAGAAGGCAATCTATTGTATCGAAGAGCAGTCAGTCCTGAAATCTTAATGCGAACCACAATTACTGTTACCCAGTAGAATGTAACTGGATATTGAACCTCATATCATGCATCACTTTTAAGTACAATTTTCACACATAAGTTGTATTTTTTTCTGATTAACATTACCCTTCACAGTAAAAAATAATGCATTCAAACAAAATTATGTATTTTCCGCACAATGGCGTATTTTTGGGTAATTTGTTCCATAACATTTTAATCACTATTAATTGTATACAAACGTGTTATTATTCTTTTTCCTTTAGGAAAGAGCCCTGAAACAGCTCTAGTAAAGGAAGCTTTGCATAAAGAATTGTTGCCCCTCTTGGCCAAAGTGAATCAGATAAGAGAACTTTTATCCAGACCATCAATTCGGATGAAAATATACAAGGAACTGCTTGAACAAGGACAGCTTAGTTGACAGCATCTCGGAAAATGTCACTGATCCAACTTCTTTAGTGTCTTAATTTTTAACTGCAAATTATACAGATTAATTTTTAACGATGATTACTTGCATACACGGTTTGTATTGCTTCTGTTTTAGAGGAAGAGACGTATCTGTATCTGAATAGTTGAAAGTGATAGGGGAAAATACCGTGTTTCCCCCCCAAAATAAGACAAAACTGGAAAATAGGCCCTAGCATGATTTTTCAGGATATTCATAATATAAGCCCTACCCCCCAAAATAAGCCACAGTTAAGATTGTCAGCCAGACAGATGCACTTAGTACCATATTTTCCCAAACATAAGCCCTAATGCGTCTTTTGGAGCAAAAGTTAATATAAGACCCAGTCTTATTTTCGGAGAAACATTGGTAGATTATATAATACATAAGGATTCTTTTCTAAGATCTATCCTATTTGGTGAGGAGTGAGGAAATCTGACTGAGTCTATTGTACTGTAAGTAGGTACATAACGGACTCTAATGCTACCAATATTTATCAGTGCATGGAAATACAGTATAATGCTGTAGTATTGATTGAGAGAAGTCATGATTTGTGATATGACAATCTCATCCTATGCATTTTATTACTGGCCAATGTATAGTCAATGTATAAAACTTAGGTGCAAACTTTCATTGCTTAGAGTGTATCATTTAGTACAAACCAAAAACCGAGTTGAGGACAAGTACTGTTTGGAGTGGAATTGCATGCACTGTCTCCCATATGAATTATATCATCTCATTACCTCTTTTTTTCTTTTTCTTACTCACCATTTACCATATTGACCAGACCATGTCCTCTCTTAGGCTGTGTTTATTCTGTTAATAGATAATACAGTGGATTATTTCTATGGCTGTAAACTTTATAACAAGGTTCTGTTAGGTGGCTTTAAACTGCACCACTTAAGAGAACATTTTGTATTCTCCTCCTGTCTTTTATCTATTTATGGTGATACTTTGGTTTTGAACTGCTTACTTTTTTAACACAACAGAATTTTAAATCTTATGTACAGATTCTGACATACAATTTTTGCTGTTGTTTACATGCAAAACAAGATGGTTTAAAATGTTTTAATATTTATTGTAAAATTGCAGCAGGTCATTTATTTCATCACGCGTTACGAGTATACTAATTTTAAAAACGGGAAAAAATCAATAGCTTTCGTGAATATCATTTCTGAAATTTGAAAAGGGCTAAAAGTGTGCGTGGGTGGGGGGCGGTAAGACCCATCATATTAATGTTTGTACAAAGTGCATTTTCTGAATGCAAGTTTGTGCTTCCAGTAGATACATAAACAGTGCGTGGTATGCTAGTCTCTGTCTTCTACCTCTGCAGGCAAATGACGAAAAAAGGAAGCTGATCTCTTCAAATGCCTTAATGGTTCTTTTCATTCTCTTGCTCTTATTCTATCTTTAAATTCAGTTTTCTGGATGCTCATTGTTGGTTCTTCCAAGTCCATTCATAGAGGAACATTTCATACTTAAATTAATTGAACTTAGGGCTGCTGCTGCTGCTGCTGAAGTTTATATGGAATCTGTCTTTGCAGTAATAGATATGAGATTCAGGGCCAACATCTACATCTCCAGGAAATCAGTAATCCAGAAACTGAATACAGATATACGATGGCCTGAATGTTCTGAAGACAACACTTACCTTTAAGGCTTCACATAAATTGCTGGGAGAGTAAGACCAGAGAGAGATCTCTCATCCGACATGCAGATTGACCAGGGAAAGAGAAAAAAGGAAAAATGAGTGTTGTGCTCATAGGTCCTGATGCAGATAGGAATTTCAGCATTACACGTAGTCCTCGACTTACAACCACCATAGAGCCCGAAATTTCAGCTGCTAAGTGAAACATTTGTTAAGTGAGTTTTGCTCCACTTGACAACCTTCCTTGCCACAATTGTTAAGTGGATCACTGCAGTTGTTAATTTAGTAAAACGGTTGTTAAGTGAATCTGATTTCTCCCATCAACTTTGCTTGACAGAAGGTTGTGAAAGATGGTCACATGACCTCAGGACACTGCAACCGTCATAAATAAGAGCCGGTTGCCAAGCATCTGAATTTTGATCACGTGACTAGAGGGAGGCCGCAATGTTGTCAGTGTGAAAAATGGTCATAAGTCCCTTTTTTCAGCACCGTTGTAACTTTGAACGGTCACTAAATGAACTGCTGTAAGTCAAGGACTACAGGGAAGCTTAGGAAGATAAGCTTCATCTGGGTACGTAGTTAATAGGGGAAAAATTAAAATTAATGATAGATAGTTGGCACTTTTATGAAGATGTGTTTCTCTGCCTTCCTTTCAGCTGCAGTATTGTCCAATCTGGTGAGATACACAGGAATCAATAAGAAGCAATGTTTGTAGGAAAACAGTGACTTTTTCATCTAACTACTTTGTACAATGTCCAATATATTTTGTAAGTGTGATGTTTTCCCTGTTTCCAAAGCTAAGATTTTAAATAGGTTAAAAAAAACAAAAACCTGCTTGACATGGCATTAGAAAGAACCAGGATCTTTGCTATGCTCTGTTGACATGATCCCAAGGGTAAAATGCCTGGACAAATAAGCTTGATTGGCTAGAATAAAAGTTTGTGTGTTTTACCTTGATGCAATAAGTGACAACCAAAGCCAAAATGTAAATACATACATAATAAATCCTTTTGTTTCACAGGCTTGAGAACACAGAGCTCACCAGAACAAATGCCAACTGTCTTCTTTCACTGTCAGCCCTGTCCGCTTATTTCCCATACAATTTGAGTAGCAGAATCCATGCGAATATATACGGAGCAACGCTCCATCGGTCCGCCGCCTGAGTGCCATAACGCCTTCTTTGTATGGTGCATATACTCCCCCCCCCCCTTTCCAAATCCTTTTGCGATCAGTCCCTTCGCCCTGAGAGAAAAGGGGCAAAGCCATCTTCTCCATTCGAACTGTACTCTGGACAGCCTGCTAGGCAGGAAGATGGATGGATACGTTCTTGGCATGCTGCTTTTGTTCCATGCCAGTAATTATGCTTGTCTTTTGACAATAATAAAGATTTGACTTGATTAGCATGCCAGTAAAAAAAAAAAAAAAACGGTGTATAACATCACTTTCTTCATGGGATGTTTGTTTGCAACATTCTATACGTGATGGTGTGACGCAGTTGAATACAGGAAGTACTTGATTTGCGACCACAATTGGACCCAGAATTTATGCAGCTGAGCGACACATTTGTTAGGTGAATTTTGCCCCGTTTTATGACCTTTCTTGCCACAGCTCTTAAGTGAATCACTGCAGTTATTAAATGTGAATCTGGCTTCCCCATTGACATTGCTTGTCAGAAAGTCATCCAAGGTGATCACATGATCCAGGGACATTGCAACCGTCATAAATATGAGTCAGTGGTCAAGCCTCTGAATTTTGATCACATGACCACGGGGATGCTGCTGCTGCTGCTGCAAACAGTCGTAAGAGTGAAAAAATGGTCTTAAGTCATTTTTTCAGCAATGTAACTTTGAATGGTCACTAAATGAACTGTTGTAAGTCGAGGACTACCTGTAATCCTCTCAGAAGAAAACGGGCAATCTCTTTAAACTGAAGGGAAAATGTACTAAGCACCGTGCATTTAACCAGAAAAGCAGCTTTATCCTTGGAAGCCTCAGTTGCGGGTGGGGGTGCTATCAGATGAGTGGGAGGGTCCTGTGCTGTCAATCAGAATATGTTGTTCAGTGATCCTGGCTTTGCTTCTTAATCAAGAGTATTGTCTGCTTTCATATTGGCAGTACTGGATTCCACTTACCATAACATTTTGTGAAGGAGACAAATAGGCTTTATTAAAAGAAAGAAAATGCCTAGTCTGGAAGCATTCTTAATTGCTAGACCTAAGTCATTTCCTCAAATTGTTCAATCCAGCACTGAGCGTGCCTGCAGTATTAAAGCAAACACATTTTATTCTGTATTCTGATTTTATTGGCACATTGGGTTTCCCCATGCATGATAGTGTTATTCTTATATAAATCCTGTTTGATAAATCTGATTCTGGGCCAATTTAACTATAATAGCCTACGTTGATTACATTGCTAACATAACAAGTATAATAGACCAAACTGGTCAGAGAACCTAAAACTAATATTTGGATTTTTACCCATGTTTGGGTATGCTTGAGTAGATCCATACAGATATTGGATTAAGAATAAGAGCTTCGGGTTGAGTTAGAGTTGGGTTTGTAACATTACAAAAAAATGGGGAAAATGTAAAGACTTAATGTCATATAGAGATGACTCTTTCCGTCAAATTGTCCTTTGATTTCTAAAAGGCACTGTGTCATTCAAACAAATGTTTCATGAAATGTCAGTGTTTATAACAAGTCTCGTTAAAAACACCATTTGGTCATCTAATTTTTGTGAAAGACCTAATAGCGTAGCAGTTTGGCTCCACTGTTCTTTTGATCAAAATATTAAAAAAACAAATCTCATTTATATTTTTCCCATGTTAAAATGTCTTCCTAATGAGAACATTTGTACTACAGGGAAACTGGTTCTGCAGAGGCTAAAATGTACTTTCACATCCAAACAATAATTAGAAGCCTGTTGAGGATTTAGAAAAAATAAAATAAAACATTACTAAAAAGTATCTGCATTGAAGAAAGCAGACTATTACAAGAATACTGTGTTTCTCAGAAAATAAGACTGGGTCTTATTTTCTTTTTTTCCCCCCCCTCGAAAAAAACGGCTAGGGCCTTTTTTCGAGGGTTGCCCTAATTTTCCCCCCAGCCATGCTAAACCGCCACCCTACCCCCAGGGCAGCGACATCCCTTCACTAACCTTTCCAGGTCCGTTCTCCGCTGCGCGTGCAAGAAGCCTGTGGGACTACGGTAAAAAAACCACCGTAGTTCAGACCTTCCAACTTCTCATGAAAAAAAAATAATCTTGCGAGTAACTTACCGTAGTCCCGCAGATGTCTTGCACGCGCAGCGGAGAATGGATCTGGAAAGCAGGTTAGTGAAGGGATGTTGCTGCCCTGGGGGTGGGGTGTGGGTTTGGCCTGGGGGGCC
>JANHFL010001674.1:70989-83258 GCA_032468155.1 Oxyrhabdium leporinum | reverse complement strand
GTATCTTAACTTTTTTCCATCCTGCAATAAGGAGTTTATGTTTTTTCACCCAGATATATTTGTCATCTCTTTTTCTCATCCAATGCTTTAAATGCTTTCTTTTTACCTGATAGTCACTACAATTGGTTTATGCATGATTCACAAGCACAGAGAATATTCTAGAATATATTTATTCTAGAGAGTAAAAGAATAAATGAAAATAACATTTGGAGGAGTGCTTTGGGCCTACCTGCTATTCATTACAGTAGCCATTATTTTTCCAACTTCTTCAAGAATTTAGATTAAAAAAATATATGAATGTTTTAAGAGCTGCATCAAGTTTAATGAACTGGCTTGCTTTCAGACTTCTACAAAGAGCCTGAAATTAAAAAAACAACCCCAATTTAATGAATAGCAGAGGAGGGCTTAGCTTCATTAAAATCTGATGTACATTGACAGAATAGTTTTTAAAATGTATGCTGCCTAATAAAAGGAATTCAGTTTTTCCTCTCCAAACATTTGTAGTGAGATATGGAAAAGCATCATATTAGGGCAACGTGGAGAAGGGAAAATGTTCCCATTCTCTCAGTCCAGCCCAAGTGCTTCTCTGAAGCAAGGAAATGTGAAGAACATACAGTGGGTAGCTAAAACACCAGGGTCCTTTGGGGTTCCATATAACAATGTGGGAAAGGAACATGCTGTATGATTTTAATATATTGTTTCTGCATACTTATACCTTCACTACAGGTAACATTTCCCCTCCTATTAGCTGTTCTAAAAAGAGGGTGTTTATTGCTGACGTTGTACAGTCCTGATGTTTTCAATTCTGTTTACAGCTCTCTCATTCCATTTTTTTTCTTTCGGATGGGTATACCCATTGCATCAGAATTGTTTAGTGTTTTAGTACATGGAAGCATATTTTCAGAATTCCTATTTTCCTTGTTATTTAAGGAGCTTTAAGCATCAGACTTGGAGCCCCACTGTATTTAGGATCATCTCCTGATGGTGATAAAAAAGGACGCTTTTTTATTTTTATTTATTCAATTTCTATAGCCGCTCAACTGAACCAAGTGACAGGTGCTTTTTTTAAAAAAAGGTAAAGAAAAGAAAAAGATTTTTAAAAAGAAGACCTTGCATTGTGAGATTCCTGTAGATACCATGCTGAATTTGGGACATTTTAAATGGAGGGTGAACATGTGTGAGTTTTGTAGAGCTATACCCTAGCCCATTAATAGACAATTTATCTATTGCAGCAATCTAATTCACAGATTTAATTTTGTTGGACCATTGACATTTATTTACTTAGCATGTGACTAGAACTGTTGACAGTATGCTGGGATAAGACAGCCTACTGTTGATGAGCAGATATGGACCTCCCTCAGGAAAATACTTTTCAGCATCCTTGGGTGACTCTGGAAGTAAAAGCCTAGTTATATGCAATATGAAGTCACTCAATATGTTGTGATAGGGAGCAAGGACAGTGCAAATTGTCCCACATTTCTCTATCCAAAATTAAATGGAACATAATTATTATTACTATCTGACTGTCATCTCAATGGGTAAAACAGACAATCAAGAAATGTTCCATCCTTAATAATGTAAAGAACGGTTGCTGGAATTGGGTAAGTCTAGTTTGATGACAAGAAGGATTAGGGGTGACATGATAGCAGTGCTCCAATATCTTAGGGGCTGCCACAAAGAAGAGGGAGTCAAGCTATTCTCCAAAGCACCTGAGGGCAGGACAAGAAGCAATGGGTGGAAACTAATCAAGGAGAGAAGCACCTAGAACTAAGAAGAAATTTACTGACAGTTAGAACAATTAACCAGTGGAATAACTTGCCTCCAGAAGCTGTGAATTCTCCAACACTGGAAGTTTGTAAGAAGAAATTGGACAACCATTTGTCTGAAATGGTATAGGGTTTCCTGTCTGAGAAGGGGGTTGGACTAGAAGACCCCCGAGGTCCCTTCTAACTCTGCTATTCTATTCTATTCTATTCGATTCGATTCGATTCGATATGTATGTTTAAAGTATGCATGCACATTGGTTAAAAATGGACAGTCATTCCTGTGTGTTTTGCCAATGAGCTGCTTTCCTTGATCTGAGCCATTGTTCCTTAGCCTGGTATAATAGCCTGTTACTTCTTGGAGGTAATTAGCCTACCACAGTAAATCTATTGAACAAATATTCAAGAAGTAGAAAGAGAAAAATAAGGTCAGTAAGCTAGGGGAAGTCTTCAAAGCCTGGAAGTGCTTATGATGAGTTTGGTGGTCATCCAAGTGTGCTATAAATTTCCAAGAATTTGACAGCCTTTAGAAGGCTGTTACAGTATTGAGTTTTAAAATGACCAAGGCATTCATAATTCTTGCTGACAGCACATGATTTAGAGAGTGCAGAGAGAGTAGCCAGTGATTTCCCTGTCTGACAGGAGGTCTCTGAAGATATGAGAGCATCTTGCTTTTTTCTCTGTAATGAACCATATGAGATAGATCTAAGCAAAGGAAGTGAATGCTTTTAGTTTTGTCCATCTCTTGGGTATTAATATAACTTCAAAGGCTATCAGGGTTGCACAAACAAGTTGTCAAAAAGTTCATCATACAGCTGCGATCTTGACAAATAGATGGATGAGTTTTGGGGCAATGTATAAAATAAAGATTTCTACTTATGAACATCAGTATTATGTCACTGAATCTTCAAGGACTTCTCTATAATACCACACAGTCTGCTTCTATATGTGGCCCACAACCTTGCTTTTGTAATTGCTGAAACCCCCAACAACCACTATTGTTGAGAGTGGGAGAATTGCAGGAAATACATGAAAGTTACATGATCCATTATAATGCAAGGGACAATGCATTTTGTTCTCACTTGTATCAATATTGGTGCCTGTCCTTCCTATTATACTATTTCCACCCATTGCGTTTCAGCTCTCTCTGAGGATGCATGATCTTTTTGCTTGCTAGACAAGGCGTAGACAATAACTAGCTCAAAGCTACCTAATAAAAGTTATGGTCACCAGAAGATGCATACTCTGCAGGATTAACAAAAATCCTTTAAATCAAGCTTGATTGCTAATGACTATATGGATATTGGCAGCAATATAAAAGTAACTTGTCATTACTTTCTTCTGGGATATATTTTTCAACTTCCCAGTCCAACCTATGTATGTGGGTTTTTCTAATGGTCTCCTATCCTAATACTAAACATGTCTGAAATGGTTTAACTTTGTCAGCATCTAACAAACTTGGCCCACTGAGACATGAATCACTTCATCTACCCAAACCAATGAGCTCCTCTTGACATGGGGTTAAAAGCCCAATCCTGCTGAGCAATATTCTTCAAAATTTATCAAGTCTCCTTTGTCTGTAGTGAACATCCATTATTTCTAGCTTTAGAGTCAGATGTAGTTAATCTCTCCATAGTCATGTTGCTGGGCTGATGGCCTCATAGTATGTAAGACATTTATTTATAAGCTCACATTTATTTATGAGTCCACACAAGGAATGGGCAAGAATTTCACTTAAGATGTTTTGATTAGAATTATGAATGTGAAGAATTAATTTCATGAATTGTGGAAAGACTTAAGATATAAATTTATAAAATATAATGTAGGGGTATATAAAATTGAACTTAAAAATACCTGAATCAGTGTTTGGGCTTAAATTCTTATATCTAATGATGCTTATTTTTTTCTATAAGAAGGATTCTTCCTTTTTTAATAGTTCTGTTCACCTTTAATATAGACAAGAATGGACAGTATATTTCTCTCCATGCTAGGAATAGCTGCACTTATTAAATGCGGTGCAGTTGACCAAGAATGTTGGTATCTGTTTCATCAACATTACAATTTACCCAAGTAAGATTGTTTCCTTAAAAAAATGACATAACAGATACTTGATATTAAATGAATTTAGAAGTGCAAGGAGAGAACACAGATTTCTCCATCCAAATTTACCACTTTAGTGAGTGTGTTTGTGAAACCCAAAGGAGGTTTCACAATAACTGAAGCTGCATATATTGCAGTTGTTTGATGAACAAATCTGTGCTATTGTAGATCTAAGAGTTTGTTTGCTTGTTTAAATCATTTGATCCATGGCCCTGCCCATATTGTATGTCACTGTGTTCTCTTAACTGATTTTGTGTTGCACCAAAAAGATTTACATTGAACACAGTCTAAATCACTCTCCGACTGTATATTGTTGTTTCAGAAGAAAAATTCTATCCACCGCTACTGTGTTTTTTTCTTATACTCACTACTTGTAATTATTCACTGTGATTATGAGAATATTGTTGCATTTATCTATCTTCAGCAAGGTACATTTAGAGTATCTAGACAGTAAATGTTAAGCCCAAATAATCTCTTTCTTATTAATTACTGAAGTCTGTGCCACGAATTACACAAAACAAATGGTAAATAAGATATTCAGTTTTTTTACATTCAGTAATCTCAGATGAAATTGCTAATAGCTCACTTTGATACAGTTTGAAATGCTGGAGCACTTAGACAATCCTACCGATTGTGATTAAACGAGCTGTATTAAAATAGTAATGATTTTTTTTTCTCATAGCAGGTAATTTGGTTTGCCCTGCTAAATCCCTCCAGGAGATGCTGTCTTGCATATTTATTGGCTTCTACATTCATATCCTTTGCTAAGCAATAGTTGAACTACAAGTTAAACAGATCTGGTTTATTTAACAAGCTAAAGACATCTGTCTCATGCATAATGCTGAGTTGAACCATAATATGAGCTCATAAAAGTTGTTACGTGTCAGAGTGCACACAGTGTGACTAGGCGAGGCAACCGAGGAGCAAATACAGCACACAGGTTTGTATTTACATAAAGTCGTTTTTAATCCCTAAAAGCATATATACATATAAGTATTTTTTTATACAGGTCTTGATACAGGAGCAATCAGTAACCAACTACATCACGGAAGCACACACATAGAGAGAGATATGCCCTCACAGGATCTCTCATATATTACAGCCTCTTAAAGTGGTAGCAGTCAAATAACCCTGCTAACTCATTGCATCATCATTGCATTATAATATTACCTCATTACAACCTTACAGCAGCTGGTCAGCTATTAAATCATTACCCTGACATTAAGCCTACATCAAATGTACCACTTTATGTTAAGCACAATGTGTTAAGCCAATGTATTGACAAGACTGAAGCCATTGCAAAAGAAACTCATCCATCCTGAAGTGCCACTTCATTCCGTCAGGTTTTCCAGGCAATGTTGAGAAACTAGAGAAAGATGTATAACAGGGTTAATCTGCAGAGTCTGGGATTCCTGAAAATCCTCAATCCTTGGAACATTCATTATGCAAGAGTAATTTTACTAGTTGCTTTACAAGCACATAATATATTTGTATTTAAGAGAAGCTTATTTCTTGAGTCACTTTCTTTCCAAACACTTTCCAGACTCTGTGGATTAATCTCTTTATACTTCTTGCTCTAGTTTCAAGCACAGAACTTGAGGGGGAGGGGATCTGTAGATGCCAGATGGAAAAAAGCCAATAAAACAGAACCTGAAATAGATTGAGAAATAAAAAGAATTAATCTGGGAAATAGATGATGAATGGATTCTCAACATTGGTTGGAAGGCCCATTGGAATGAAGTGCTACTGTCAACTCTGAAGTTGGCCTGACTGAGGCCATCTTTGAGGCTTCAGTGTTGCTACAATGGAGATGAAGGTTAGGGAGGGGGAAATAGAGGTAGCTGGGGGTTTATAGCCAAAACAAAATATTTTCCCCTGGGAACCAAGGGCATTCCAACTGGTGGCTGAAGAGAGGAGGAGTGATGTTACCAAGCAATTGGACAGTACCCTGATTGGACCATGTGTTTGTTTGGGAACAGGGGAAAACTGTTACTTTTAATTAGGTGAAAACCACATGAACCTTTAGAGTCGGTTTTCACCACCCTGTGCCAATATGATAGATCCAGTGAAAATGTTCTTTGAGGAATCTACCTGCCTTAGAGTTCTGTGTGTTAAGGGTCTATTACTTGGAATCCTGACAGCCACTTCAGGATGGGTGACTACAGAGTTTCTCTTGCAAGCCCTTCAGTCTTGTCTTAACATATTGTGCATAACATAAAGTGATATATTTGATATTGGCTTAACATGTTTTATGAACTCAGATATTGGAAAGCGTGGTTTATAGCTTAGCGAGTTTAATCATTATTACAACTATTATAATTTGCAACTACATATGGGTCTCACACTTTTCATCTCAGTTAATGGTGACAAGAGTGATGAATCATCTCTAACTTCATTTGACTTCTTGTTCCATACTGGTTCTCAATGAAACATTTTATTGCAATTGAAACAGCTTCCAACTCCTCTTTGTTAAGTCTCAAGAGACATTACTTCCAGCTCTACTTAAGAGAGAAAATGCTAACATTAAGAATGACAAGGGTTTAGTAGTTCCATGGGTTAATCATTACTTAAGTAGCTATCCATAACAATATGATCTCACTTCTACCAAATGTTTACAGTGTCTTTGTACTGGACATTGCATATACTTAACTTGTTATGTGTAATTAATATCACTATTGACAGAATAACGTTTGACTGCATTTATGCATGACTGGTGCATTTCATTAGGTGTTGACACTTTGTAAACATATGTTCATAGACATTAACATTGTTGAGGGGTCCTTGGTGCTCCTGTTGGTTGATTGTTTTCTTACAGACAGATTCACTATCCAAATTAAGTAACATCATTAGTACACTGCAACCCTATTGCTGGTGATGTTACCATGTTTGGGTAATGACATGTCTGCAAGAAAAAAGAGCACCAAGGACCTCTTCCTTTCAACCCTGAGCTACAAATATTCTCCTTTGTCAGATTAATAGTATTCTTTTTCAAATTAACTAGGAGAAGGAAAACTTTCACTGAATTAAACAACAAAGGCTCTCTTGAAACAGCAATGTTATTCTGATCACAGACGTAATTAGATATCCCAACTAGAAGAGCTGAAATTATTTTTTAAAAAGAGATTAATTTGCTTTCCCTGCTCTAGCAACATTTCATTAGGTGATTCTTTTATTTTCTGGGAAATGGAAGTACAACCATCTTGAATAGTGCTACTTGTTTCCTGTGGTATTTGAGATCTTGTCTGTCAAAATTACAGTATAATCTTAGAAATTCAAATTTATCCAACCTTTTTCTCTATTCTGAAATCCCTTCAAGATACCCCATTCCCATTTGTTTAGATTGCAGTTATTTCTTTAAAAGAAGAAAAGTTGATCATCTCTAAATTGACTTTATGCCCTTGGAAAGAATAATTTCTTACATATTTTTTCTTCTACTCTGAACACATAAATAACTAGAAATCCTGCTTAAAAAACTGTTAAATAATATTTCTTATTTGGCCTTTAAACATGACCTTTCTTTTCTATGGTTTTTTTCCCCTGTTCATAATACAAGCAACTGGAGCATCTCATGGTTCTGCCAGGAGAAATTGAATTAATTTCTTAGAGTTAAAGCAGCTAATGCTGGTTCTGGCATGAAAATAGACAGCTAAGAGTTGAAAAGAAGAAGGTAGGCTGTTTTTAAAAAAAGCATATAATCTAAAAGTTCATTTTTAACAAAAATTAAAGAGAACACATGGGTTATTTTGTGTGTGTGAATATTTTCATCACCTACAAGAGGGAATAAATTCTACCTAGAACTAAGGAGAATTTTTCTGAAATTAGAACAATTAACCAGTGGAATGGCTTGCCTCTAGATGTTGTAGCTGCTCCATCACTGGAGGTTTTTAACAAGAAATTGGACAGCCAATTGTCTGAAATGCTGTAGGATTTCCTGCTTGAGCAGGGGGTTGGACTAGAAGACCTCCAAGGTCCCTTCCAACTCTGTTATTCTGTTATTCAGCAGCCTTGTGTGATTTCCTGATAGTTTCCTATCCAAGTTCTAATAAAGTCTAACCTTGCTTCTCTGAGATGGGTCAATGTTGACTAGTCATGGGTTGGAGTGGGGTGGCTACAACAAAATCTAAAAGATTAGATCAACAAGCAATTGAAGAACTTCTGTGTCCTGTTTCTCACAGAAGCAAATAGAATATGAAGGGAAGCCCCTCTAGCATGATATATCCTGTGCGAGCTGCATTTCAGTAGTTTTAAAACATACACAACATCAGATTCTGAGGTACGTTGTAACTATGGTGATACTTAGCCATTAATATCTTCATTTCATGCTATTCTCTAATGTCTTTATAAATCTCATTTACCAGCCAAAGCATTCTTTGCATTAGCACAGGGCTGTCTGTCCTGAATTTCTTCTGGATTTTTTTTTTCTCTTTTCACATCACCTATATAATGGGAGAGAGAAATACACACACACACACATTATGTGACAAATTATGTAAGGGGTTTGAGAATCTTCTAGAATGTTACCATCTCATTCATTCTATTCTAAGCTGCCTTCCTCTTGGTCATGTGACAAGGAGCAGAACCCAGTGCTTCTCATTGCAGACAAACACTTTGTTCCACAGAAGAAAATGCAGGAGCCTCTTATGGACATTGCTGATAAAGAGCGTGGAAAAAATTCAGCAGCCAAGTTTACTTTGTTTTAACATTTTAAAATTTGAAAGTCAAACCATGCCTCATCAGAAAGTTACTTCAAACCTCTAAACAATTAGCTTCCTTCTCCTACTTATTTTCCATTATTTAAAGTGCAACAGCTAGGCCTATTCTCATATTCAAAGTGTATGGTTGCACTCTGGATTTGCATAATGACAATACAATTTTCCAGCTCAATATAAGGTACCTAAACAAGGAAGTTGTCTCTTCAAATACAGATTAACCGTCTTAATTTTTTCTACCACAACCACATGTTTGTTCTACTTCTTTGTTATTACCAGCTCAGACTCCATCATTTATCTTTTGGATGAAAAATTTGCCCTATTTTGTCTCATTTGTTTACACTGACTTGGTTAAAAGACTTCTTGAACAAGCTACAAAGCTTGGACTTACATGGAATGCTAAACCATCATCAATTGTTTATAAATCTTAATGAAAATATGAACACAACATGCAAAGTGACATAGCTGTGTGTAATATATGTACACATGAATTCAACCATTGAATTGCCTTAGCTATTTTACTGCCTATTCACATTCCTTGGAATATCCTTTATGATCTCACTTCAATCCCCCCTTAGCCATCTCATTATTTATTTATTTCTCCAAATTGTTTTTGAAAAAAAATATTAATATAGTTCTTCGTGGGAACCCACTCTGTATTTCATCATGAGAATTGCCTGTTTAGAACAGGTGCAAAATCTGAACATTAACTTTTATAGTAGCAGTTGATGAAACAGCTTGTTAGTAGGAACTCTGAGGTACATCCAGAGCACGACTGAAAAAAAGATGGAAAGATGTATCCTTATTGACATTAATGATCAAGTGCCAACTGTCTAATATCTAGAAAGAGGCTATTAACATGTTGGATGAAAACATACTTTAAAAAGTAGATATTTCTTACCTCAATTACCTCACAGTACTCGCCAACAGCTCCTGGTTAGTACAACATTTTTGCCAAGATAACTAATATTTGTGTCTCCATAAATAGATAATGGGCCCTGGAAAATGACCCATATGTCCAATTCCTTGGGTGTCCAATCATACTCTTTAAAACTCTGCATCCATATAAATAAAAAGACAATGGCACCTTCAGAACTGAGTATAATTCTTGGTGACTATGCAGACAGACCATTGCAGTTTTCTTGTCAACCATGTAAAAATGATTTCTTCCAGAAAGTTCCCCCAACTTTCCACTTGCTTCTTGGTGGTCTTCTATCCAGATACTGACTACTTAATTTCCAAGTCCAGGGAAGTTAAAACAAATGCTGCCACCTGATAACACAATAAAACCAAATGCTTTAGGAAATATCCCCATTCTTCTTCAACAAGGCATCACGGGTGATGTCAGAGAAATTCTTCAAGGGGTTCTGATTGCAAGATGTAAAAGTCTATGTACTATTTTCACCATCTACCTACAGTGGAAACGAAGGGGGCATTTTATGCCAAGGATCATTAATAGAGAAATGATAAAATATAAACAAGTAAGAAAGGTAAATAGAGCAATCTCCATATTTATTTATTATATTTTAATGGCTTGCAAAAAAATTAACTAACAATAAATAATGTGAAACTCTTTCACATTGGTGACATTGGCCACCTTTGATTTGTCTTTACTTCCTCAAGTCATGTAGATACCATCAAGATACTATTATCCTTCTCATCTTTTTTTACTACTTCTCCTGTTGGTATTTTATGATTATATTACTTTTTTGTTTGTATGTACACTGAGAGCTTACGTACCAGAGACAAATTCCTTATGTGTCCAGTCACACTTGGCCAATAAAGCTATTCTATTCTGTCCTGTCCTGTCCTGTCCTATCCTATCCTACCCTACCCTACCCTATCCTATCCTATCCTATCCTATCCTACCCTACCCTACCCTACCCTACCCCACCCCACCCCATCCCATCCCATCTTATCCTATCCTATCCTATCCTATTCTGGAATCTAGCTGGACTAAGGTAGTTTGAATTTTTTGTAAAAAGAATATGTGTTACTAGAGGCAAAAAGCTTTGTAAGCCACCTGCTGCTGCTGCTGCAAGCTCCATCTAAAGAAAAACTAAGGTGACCATGTGGACAGAAGAGACATTTGTTTTCTGTGTTTTTTAGCTACTAATGTGTTACATACAACTATGAACCTGGATTTGTGAACCTGGACCATAGAAGACCATAGGTTAGATTCAGCACCTGGGACAGCAGACCTCATATGTGCCCTTGCATTGTGTAGTTAGCTTTGAGAAACTAGAGGCATGATGCCACATTAGGTATGAAGGAACATTGTGGGAACTTTATCAAGAAATAAGTTTCTAACTTTCTGCCATTGCAGCAAGATGTTGTAAGAAAGAGCACTTTTCTGAAATCATATGAACCCTGGAGGTCAAGAATCTACTTTGCATATTGTTCTACAAAAGGAATGGTCAATATGATAGCAATATAATAAAAGCAGCAATCTTCCCCTTTTTTCACTCTCCCCCCAATAGATGCTCCTGATCACTATGTTCTGGGATATTTTCTATCCAAAATCAATATGCTACGTATTAATTATGCAAAATGTCCCAGTTAGTTATGACCCAATGTATTAAATTTGAAAAAACGTTTGATAAAAAGTATGCTATATCATTTTTAAAATTATTTTTTAAAGTCAGCCCATTTCATCCTTTCAATTTTGTTTCATAACAGCTAAAGCTAGTTCTAATTCCATTTCTGGTTTAGGATGTTCAAATGATTTCCTTCCTATTATGTACAAACAAACTGGTGATTTTAAATACTTATCACCCAATCTGTAAGAGAAACATGCTGTTTTCAAATTTTAAAATCTGAACAACACTTAACTGCAAAATCTTAAAGACTACCACATCTATTGTAAGATTTTCACAGGCTCATAAATTTGCTAATCTGTCTTTTTTTGGAAGCAGAGATTTAACAACTCACCTTCTGAAAATTAAAGTCTAGCACTTTACTTAATGGGTTTTAGATCTGCCCTGGCTGTACAAAATTATAATATAGAGTTTACATCAGACATTTTATTTACAAAACTCCAATTTCATTTTAAAAAGCAGTAAATAATTTATCCCTTTCCTTAACGATTGATAATATGATCTTCAAATTCTATCAGAAAAAGAATAGTTGAAATCTTGGCTGTCTCTTGAATAGACAGCAACATGGGAATTGCTAATGCACTGTGCAGACTTTCAATTCCAGGGTTTTGGTTCTAATATAGATTTGGATGGCTGTGATTAATACTACTTCTTATTGGGTAAATTTCTCATTTCTTGTGTATTGATTCCTAAGCCACAGTTACAATGTATATTATCTTTCCTTCCTTCTACTGTATTTTTCTCTCTGTATCTTACTCACTGTTATTACTATTAGCACAGTTATTTTCATTGCATGAAGATGTAGTAGCTTGCTTGCTAGGAAAGATTAGCACTCCATTTATTCTATATGTAAATCCTAAAGCAGATTACAGATTAACAGAGTTGGAAGGGATTTTGTAGGTCATCTGGTCCAACCCCCCACCCAAGCAGACCCTACGCCATTTCTGACAGATGGCAGTCCAGTCTCTTCTTGAAAGCCTCCAGAGATGAAGCTCCCAAAACTTCCGAAGGCAAGCTGTTCCGTTGGTTGATTGCTCTCACTGTCAGAAAATTTCTCCTTATTTCCAGGTTGAATCTCTCCTTGTTCAGTTTCCATCCAT
>JANHFL010001674.1:7960-33676 GCA_032468155.1 Oxyrhabdium leporinum | reverse complement strand
AATCTTCTGGAACACCTACAGACTAATTCACATTATAATTGCAAAGGAAAATATGAAACTGTTTTTCATTCCTGAATTTAGTTGAAATTATTCACAATAATTTAATTGATGGCGTTTTAGTTATTTTGCAGAGAAATCAATATCATTAGGTAATAAAATAGTCTCAAACATTTTACTTTCAAGTAATTAGGGCAAAAGAAGTGATGTTGAGTTGGCCACGCTCACCCAGTCACATGACCACCCAGCGACACCCAGCCAGTCATTAGGGCAGAGAACCTGTTGCTAAAAAATTTGAAGCCCACCCCTGCCTGTAACAGCAACAGAGAGATAGGAAATGAGGGTCCTTGGTGCTCTCTGAGCTTGTTTTCTTGCAGACGTTTCATTATCCAAACTAGATATCAGCAGTGCATTGTAAGTTTGGGTAATGAAACATCTGCAAGAAAGCAGCCAAGTTCAGAGAGCACCATGGATCCCTCATTTCAGCCCTGAGCTGAAAATGCTCTCCTTTATTGATACAGGAAGTGTTCTAGAAAATCTGTTAAGAGCAGAACATGCTGAGGGAAGAATTCACCCTTCTGGGACAGAAGAACAGGAAGACTAGTAACAATATTAGTTGGAGATGCAGGTGAAAAGTCATTCATGCATCCTGTATTTCATTTTTTTTTTTTTTACTAATCTTGTGACTTCTCTTGGAATTAAATGCTGTTTTGTGTCAGAGGTAGATAAACTTGGAATTGGGAAAGTGATGGCAGAAACATTTGCATATTGATGGGCCAAATAAGTTCATGCTAAGTTTTTAAACGAGGGGAAAACAAGACAGGTTACAGGAATTGGGAAGAATACAAAAATAAAATCACCCACAAAACGTCTAGTGTTGGGTCGTCTAAAGGAAGAACATTGTCATTTTGGTATTTTAAAGTTCTTCAAAGAAGCCACAGCTTTTAAACAAAAGCCCTGTTTCCATCTTCAGGAAGGAGAAACCGATTCGGTTCCGCTTTGATGTCGATGGCTTGAACCCTCAGCAGATTCCAGCTATGGGCACCCGTGTCCGTGGAGGAATGACTTTGAGAAAGGGCCTCTATATTGCAGAAGGACTTTGTACAAGTAGAATAACTGCTTTTGAATGTGACGTATGCATTATTTTACGTACAGTACATATGTACTTAAATATTTATTTTTGTAAGTATCTGGGAAAGTCTTAATGTCAGGAGAGTTTCAGTCCAAAGGAACAAAACACAAGAATAAATGAAGATAACAGAGAAAAGTTCAGAAACGTTTCTTGAAGAGAATAAAATGGAATGCTAAATTAGCCCATCCATTAGTAATGAAGCCACATTCCTTGTGACCCCAAGATTTCATGTCTCAGAATCACAAGTTGGAAGGAGCTATTTTGGCCAATTCCAATCCCTCTCAGTGCAGAAATCCAAATTAAAGATGTCTGATATACTTTCACCAGTTCTGAATGCTGTTTGAATAGCCCTGTTAGAATCAGAATGAAATTGGTCTTTATTTTCACAAGGTTACTATAAGCTCTGGATATGTAATGGACAGCATTGCCAGCTTGTGGCAAAGCACTGAAGGAAGCGAACACCATAACTAGCTCAGCTGTAGCAATAGACACGTTTTGGAGCTTCTCACGGAAAGTTCTGTGCTGGCTGTTGCTGTGTCCCCTGATACAGGGACTAAATCAATTCATTTTTAATAAGTGGATAATTAAACTTGTTATTCTTCGCTGCACTAAAATGTAGCCTAACATACAATATAGACTTAGAGGGATTTTCTTATTACATACATTTAGATAAATGTCAATGTGCTGTGGAGGAAAATATCCATCCCTTATGTTCCATCGGAAGAAGAGATTTTAGGGGAAAAAGTATAACTTTCTGAATTTGTGTATTCCAGTTACCAGTTTGGGGAAATGCAGTTCTGCAGCATTTGGGAAATAGGTAAGCAGCACTGATATTAAATAATTCTATGAAAATACTTAATAGGTTGTAAAAATTATTTATGATATCCTTTTTTTTCAAATTCTATTCAATGTTAGTAATATTTTACAAATAACAGCTGTCAAAACATAACATTCCCTATCAAATGCACCCCTTTATTAGGACCTCAGTAAAATAGAAAATTCAACCAAAAAATATAAATACAAAGCCAAAATGAAGTATACTAAATACAAACACTGGAAATTTAAGGAAGTACCCACAACTTGCAGAAATATACAGAATTTAAACATAATTACAATTCATAAGTCAGTAGCCTGCTGAATGAACTGAATATATTACTTACAGTTTGAATTAATATTTTTATTATCTTACTTTCTGTAGCATTGCTGGTGAATGCATAGCCAACAATCACAAAGTCTTGTTTCATAATTCCACATTTTTGGTTGATTACATTCCCTATCAAATTACATTGAGAATTGCAGCCTTTGTTTTTGGCTGTCATGACTTTTTCCAAAAGTGGCTGTAAAACCAATGTCCTATTTTTTTTTTTATATTATTAGAAATAATTAAATGGTGATTTACTGATGATAAAAATAATTAAACGTTGATTAAGAAAAACAAGCAAAAATGGGTAGAACTGTTATTGAAACAATTTGTTCTTTCTATAATCCTTCAGAGTTTCCTTTGAGTAGCGTTCTTCTGAACAGGAAAAAAGCAGCCAATATATGACCAGGAAGAATATAATGGGAATTATTTTGCAGGCATTACTGAGTGGTGTTTCATCCTGGGTAAAAGTAAAAGTCCCCAAAGCTCCATCCTTTATTTTATTGTGACACTGGCAAAGCAACATTTACTGGGACCTGACTGGGCTGAGGTGCTGGAGAAATGTTGCTGATCGACTGCTGTGGAACGGAAGCTGCCTCCATCTTGCTGATGTGTATGAAACGCAGACGAAGTTTCAAAGCTGGCCTTAAATTGCAAATGATTTTCTCAACCTTTAATAAAAAGAAAAAAAGGTGAAAGAAATGTCACTATAAATTATGCAGTTATTAGCATTAGTTTGGTTTTTATCCTGCTTGTCCTTGAAGGCTCGGGGTTTTAGGTATTTATTAGATCTGTAAGGCACCAGGATGGCAATAATAGCCATATATAAAATCTAAGGGCTACAATTCTATATTTAAAATGGGGACAAACAAAGGTTAAAAATGTCTAACAAATTATAAAATGCAAACATCCACCCCACTTCCAAAACCGCCATCATGCATTTATTCCCTAAGACTTTTATTTCTGACCTCAGTTCTCAAACAGCTAGCAGTCCTATCTCATTTCCAATTTAAGGTGGTTTCTAGTCTGAAGCAGTTTAAATGGCAATATAATGAAGATGATAGCAGGGAGTCTTACAAAATTCATTAATACTAATTCTAATTAAATTGTCAATGGCCTATTGACATTAAAAGGAGCCGGATATTAAAAAAATAAAAACCCAACAAAGAAAATTACATTAAAAAGTATTAAAAGCTTCACACTTGATTCAAAGTGTCTAATATTTTTTTCTGTATAAAACCTGAAGAGGGAAAATCTTCAGTTGGTTTCTTCTTATTCACAGGGCAGGCATTCTGTGGAATTTTCATTTGTTGACCTCAGATGGGAAAGCAAATAAAACTTCAATTCTATTCCAAAGTGCTATTTCTTGTCAGAAATTCACTTACTTGGTCCTTCACACTGTCTCCAGTAAACATATACTTCACATGGTATAGAAAATCACAGATGGGATCCATGTAGCTGAGATGCATGTTGCATTGATCCACTTCCAGAAGCATTTCATAAAAAGCTACTCCAATCTATTGCCAGATACAAACACAAACAGTACTGAAAACACATATTTTCCCCCCATGTTGGGTCAGTTCAAATTTGATTTATTTTTAAATTCCAACATTCATATTCTAAAGTTAACATTTATATTATGAGTATATTTTCTAAGTTTTTCATTCCTTTCTGTAAAACTGTTAAGAAATTGACAACAATAAAACATTTAGTCTTTATATCCCAAGTAAGGGAGTAAAAGGAAAAAAAAATGATAATAAAGTAATGAAAAAATATTATTAGTAATATGTAAAATATCAGTTATGAAATGGATTTTCATAAGAACGCATACATAACTGAATATTTTGGGTAAAGTATATTGCATAACTACTGTTAGATAATATTTGTGGATTAAGATTACAGGCCATATTTTGTCACATATGCATAATATTAGCTGTAAGACCATATTACTGTAAACCCATGGAGCTTTAAAAGAAAAGATGGCATAGGCTACTAAACTGGATAGTGTTTTTTCAGAAGTAAGTTATCAATTGTACTAGTGTAATAATTCCATAAAAGATCAACATTCTGCATTAGAAAGTTATTATAGTTGGATGATTAAAAAAACTACCTGCAAACAACATTTCCAACTTTTTGATCCTGGAAATGAAATCTCTTTATAGCAATGCATATTTATAGAGTATTTAGGTGAAAGTGCTTTATTATGAACATGGTAAAAAATAACTAAGCAAGCATTTTGTGCATTCTCCACTGGCTAGCTATTGAATGCTGAGGTAAAAACCCACACAAAATTCCTCCCTCTTTACAGAGAGCTTGAAATCAGCTATGTTTAGCTATCTATGTTGAAGTGTAATGAATTTTTTGACACACAGAATGTCCTTGAGAATTTATTTTTAAAACTTTTTTTGTTATGTTTGAAGGAACAAGCTGAAATTGAAGGTCTGCTTTTGTTTTTGTTTTTGCTTTTATTTTATTTTTGATGCAAACTGTCTTTGGGCTTCTCTGCCAATTCCTGGGAGAAATGGGTAGCCCTCTTGCAATATAAAGTCGTTAAATCAGCAACACATGATAGCAAAAAGAAAGGAGACCCCTAAGATATCCCAAGTTTACTGAAGTAATATGGACTGATCTTAATTTCATAGAAGAAATATGCTAAGAAAGCACAGTGTTTAATTTTACTAAAGAAGCAGATACAGCTGAAGTCCATCACAGAAAGTCCATCACAGAAAAAAACAGCTCTGCAGAAATGCCAGTGAAAGAATACAAATACTTCTTCACTAAGTCAATTCTATTTGGAAGTTTATAAAAACAATCTTGTAAGTTTGCTCCAAACTTCTCTTCAGAAAAAGGACTTTTGCTCAATTCAGAAAATGTCTGACCCATTATTTTGCAAAATCTAAACGTTGCAGTTGTGTGTGTGTGTGTGTGTGTGTGTGCGTGTGTGAACCTACCTCTAGCATGCATCTTGTCCTCTCTTGCTGGAACCGCTGTAGAAATGGGCCGACAAGATGATAGACATAAAGGAGCTGGAATTCAGTCTTAACTATTGGAATCAACACTTCAGTGAGAAACCTGTAATATTTCATAAGGTATAATAAATTAAATCCTCAAAAATGAAAATAGTTGAAAATAGTTAAGATTATATATTTTGAAAGCTCCTAAATTCTATCAAGACTCAATTATTACTAATAGCAATAGGATACACATAATTAAATGTGACTATAATTGGTATTTAATAGGAGCTTGATATGAAGTTGTGATCTATTTGCAGCACATACAAACTACTGAAGATGATACTCAACAATTGTAGATTTCAGCCATTAATACCTACTTTGGAATGAGGGAAAGCTGGCCAATGCTCGAATGGTGCCAGACAGCATGTGCCAATGCTAATGTATAGCTACAGCACATCTCGGAGTAAGACTGGTGACAAGCCGTGAAGTCAAACAGCTGGAATGGATACCCAACCCATTCAGTCTCTGAAGTCAGACTAGGACTGTTGATAACACTCACAATCCGTTCATGGAGGACAATCCAGTAGGGCTCCTTGGAAAACAAAACCAGCCCCACAACAAAGATTAGAGAGCTTTCAGCTAGCATGTGTATAACCTCAAGCACAAAATGTGGTTTCAAGCTACCATGACATGGGAGACATCATCCCCACATACTATGTAGGGCCTTGCTGTCAGTCCCTTCTAGCTCATTTTCTAGTAATGCAATGAACCCAAGAGAAAGGGGTGGAATCCTGTGGGAAGAACCAGGTGTGTATCACCTACCGACGTAGGAAATAGTACAGCCATGTAGAATTATATTACATCTTCAAACAACAGTTCTTGGAATGCTGTCCTTTACAAGACAGAAAGCATCCTGAGTACTTAAAATACAGTCTAATGCTTAACAATTGTTAACAGAATGAGCGTGTATATCGCCACACATACCTCATAATAAATGGCAGAAATGCAAGCCTTTTTTTTAATCCTATTTTTACTTTGTATCTGCTGCGAGGACCCAAATACGTGATCATTATGTATTTGTGATTCAAAATGGGGGAGGAAGAATTTACTTCTCTCAAAAGACAATGAGGCCACCTTTACACAAAAAGTATATCCTTCAAAAGGCTAATCTCTAGAAGATGACTTTAATTCTTCGCATTCAAAAGGTTGTACAAACTTTCAATTAAAAGTAAACAAACAAAAAAAAATCCCATGTAAAAAACCCCAACATGTTCCAATTCATAATTATTTATCACATATAGGAATTGTAGCTTTTGCACCTAACCTTAGGTTGCCTTTCTCTTCTTTTAATTGGAATTTTAAACCCCTAGGTAACTTACAGGCAAGGCGGTGATGACCAACCCAATTGCATTCATCCAGGCAGTGATATTTTCTCTGGGCACCAGAGGCTGACTGTTAGGAAAACAAGAGGAAAAATCACCGTTTTGGTAGTCTGGATTCTGGCAGTAAAGCTATGTATGCAGGTAGTCCTCGACTTACGACCATGATTGAACCCAAAATTTCTGTTGCTAAACGAGATGGATTTTTGTCCCATTTATGACCTTTCTTGCCATAGTTGTTATGTGAATCGCTGCTGTTGTTTACTTAGTAACATGTCTGTAAGGTGAATCTGGCTTCCCCATTGACTTTACTTGTCAGAAAGTTGTAAGAGAAGGGTCCGATGGCCCCAGGACACTGCAACTGTCATCAGTACAATCTAGTTTCCAAGCATCCAGATTTTGATCGCGTGAGTATGGGGATGCTGCAATGGTCCTAAGTGTGAAAAAGGGTCATAAGCCACTTTTTTTTTTCAGTGCTGTTGTAGCTCTGAATGATCACTAAACAAATAGTTGTAAGTCGAGGACCACCTGTGCTTTTTAGAACCAAATCAACTAAATAAATTTCAATAACTTTTCCTCTTTTGATCATATCAAACTGATAACAATTTATGTTCCAGCTCTATAATACTGGGATCATTTTTAAAACAAAAACAGTTCTACATACCTTTTCAAGACAACATTCAAAAGGTCATTGCCTACGTCCTTCCCTGGAACAGCCAAGGCCATGAGTTCGACACAGGTCACATGGAGGGCATGGGCAGCTGGATTAGGAAATTCATTGAACCGCCAATCACAGTTTGGGAATGGACTGGAGGATTTACCAGCCATCGGTGATTGCAGTTAAGCTAATAAACTACTGTATTTTATAGGAAACAGGCATTGAAACATGTCATAAACCCAACCGGAGGGGCTTTACAAAACACCCCTCCTTGAAGTATGAAAGCTGTGGCATGTCGAGACAACTCTTCAGCCAGCAAAGTAAAAAGGCTGTGCACACACACACACATATATACACAATTGGGGAGAACTTTTCAAGCAACCACAAGCTTTCTAAAGGATGCTCTAATGCTTGAAGATGGCATGTCCATTCACATTTGCAAAGCACCTTTCAGACACTCTGACCAGCATACGTAAGCATATGTTAGTATTTCCTATTAAAGAATATAATATGTTGTTACCTTCTTAATAAACTTCCCCAGCTCCAAAATTTAATAGTAAACTAGTTAAAAGACAATTGATGCTTCGCTCTTTTTGTTTTTTATATTTAGCTTATCTATTTGCTAGGAAGCCATTTGTCCTTATCTTTAGTGGGAGTGATTTCTTAGTAAACACTGATAAGGCAAATTGAAATTACACATCCTGTATATTGTTCTCATTTTGCAGTGATAATTTGAATGCTATTGACAAAGAACTATTAATAACCGAATGCTACAGAAATAACAGCACAGCTGGTTTAATGAGAATAACCAACATTCTCTATTCTGGTATTTTATATAAATTCGTTATTTTAGAAAGGATATTATCCACCAGCCTCCCAATTAGTTTGCAGTAATACATATCATCGGGGACCCACGGGTTATCTTCTCGCGGATTCATAGCGCATTTAAGATAAGTATCACTTAAACACCACCCCAATGGCCGGTTGTCTTTTAGGGAACCGATGATGGCATGGACAAGCTTCCGTTTGAGGTTGGTTCGCTCTCGGAGGTGCCCCTCATAGTAGTGAAGGGTGTTGTAGAGGTAGGTCACTGGTCGATCTGCCAAAAATAAACAAATAATCCTAAATGGTTGTGTTTGCACTTTTTACAATCGGGACTATCATAAACTGTATGTATATACCAAGAATGCGATCTGTGTTTTGTTCAAATTATGCACACTGATATTCTTCACGTGCTATTCTTTTTTTGCCCTTTTTTCAGGTTTGCATAATTTAATATAGTTTGCTAGTTATACCGTAAGAGAAGTAAGGACATTCCCGGACATAGGAATCTTATTTAGCAATTGTTTGGGCTTCATATATATTCCTTTATTATCATCTTTGTACATGTATGGCCTAGACATTCTCCCATCATGAGGAAAAGACAATTTAAATTTATTCTTCACCCACAAACAAAAATAGCAATGAAAGTAATGCAGAAAAAGTTTTGTGGAGCTGCTTACAAAATTCTAGCACTGATGCTAGACTAGCTCTGATGATGTTATCTGGTTAAGGTAATGAAACATCTGCAAGAAAACAAACAAGCTCTGAGAGCAGCAAGGACCCCTCATATAAACCCTGAGCTACAAATATTCTCCTCTATTGGCTACAAAAATGCTTTCTCGTGATTTACAGATTATTAGAAGACTGAAATCCCACAAATCAAAACAGCATGTTTGGAGATGGTGCAGGGACTTGATTCTCTGGTAGAACTAAAAACTTTGGTGACTGATTCGCGTGACACAAAAATCACTCGGTCATAAAATTCTGATAAGACTATTGAGATGAAAAGACTTGCTTAGACAGCCTATTTGGTAAAATAATTTCCAATTTTTAAACACTTCTTAAACAATGCTACGCAGAATCAATCCAAGGCTCCATATAGTTACTTTGTTATAACCACAAAGATTATATGTTTGCTTTCTTCTGACCTACATATATACTGTTAGAAATGCACCAAATGAAAACTCTAGCTCTTAGGACTTAACAAAATTGACAATTTAATTTGTTTTCCATGCATCTTTTACTCAGTCTTTGATTAAATTCTTGTAACTTAAAGGATAACAAATTCATTTAGAATTTATATTTTGCATAATAAATTCTGTCAACGTAATCCAATTTGCATGGAACTAACATTCAAGCTGTTGGATCACATAATCTGAATATTTTAAACCATGGAGAATTAATATTTTTTTTTAAAAAAATGTTATCAGACAGACGGAAGAGAGGGGAGAGGTATGTTCATGCTATTACGATTAAAGTATGTTCACAATGCAGTGAGACACATTTATCTCCTTAAACATAATATTGAAAGATAATCACCTGTTTGCTGCACCTTCAAGAGACTTGATGCTTGTACCATGTTCAACAGAAGCCAAGTGCTTCTCTTTTTCTTGAATAGAAAGGATAGCTCTGCCTGAATTCATCTACTCAACCCATGTGCTCACATGCCTGAGTGTTTTTAATGAGGGCCAACTTCTCAGACCTGCTTAATATAGCCAGACCCAAATATTGTTTACAATCTTGTCCGTCTGCAGTGTCTATTCTTTCTTAGAAATAGTTTTCCAGCAACAAGTCTGACAATGCCATTGCTTCTCTGCCACATTTTTAAGACAAGCATAATCACCAGAGTTGATATAAGACTCGGATACATCATGAAATAAATAGAAAATTTAATTACAGAGAACAGTTATTATCAATTGATAAATAAACATTTATTATTATCAATCCAGTAATATTACAGCAATGAAACAACTTCCATTAGAACTCACCATGAAATTTGTACAAGCCTCCTAAGTGATCTAGAAGAGTCTCCAAGGATTTGGATACTGGTAGAAGTTCTAGAAATCTGTGAATCACAATGTCAAACACTGGCAGGAAGCGGAGGCAAACATTCCCAAAATAAATTGGTAAATACTGTTGCTGGATTTGAACAGGAGGATTGACTTGCTCTGCTAACCCTTCAAAGTACAGCTTTTCAGGGTATTTCTGAGGGGAAAAAAAATTACATTAGTTTAATTTGCCTTGGTTTAATAAGCTTTCATTACTGACGTTCTATTTTCTTCCCACATTTGAATAAGATTTTCCTTTTATACTTTACATCCATATTTTAATGGCAAAAGAACTGGCACAAGTTGAGTTTTCAAAACATCTTGATCACAGGTGTCCAACCTTGGCAATTATAAGATCTGTGGATTTCAACTCCCAGAATTCCCCAGCCAGCCATGATCAGTAGCCCACATCAATCCTAGTTATCACTTCAAATGTGTTGCATCACTAACAAGATGATCTTCTGCCAAAGTTGTGTATTTGTTTGTTGTAGAAGCACTGCTATTTAGGGCAATTAAGAAGACAAACCAGAAGTACCTTGTGATAGCTCATATGCTTCGTATGCCAGTCATTCTGTAGCCAGTGCTCAGGAGAGTTCTCCTTCACAAAATCACTCACTCTGTTTCGGAAGTCATTGGGTTTCAGTAGGAGCAATTGAATAATGAAATAGCACACTTGGGCTTCGTTGCCTTCATGGCTGCGCATTGCCTTAAATAATGATAACAATTTAAAAATGAATCAAAGTTGAACTATAAAACAGCACTACAAAATACCTACAGGAATATTTCTAATTTCTCTGGAGTATAGCTCACCTAAAAAAAAAAAAAGTTCAAAACCCAGTTAAATATGAAACTTCCCACATTTTTTGAGCCGAAAACAAGAAAACTGGGGGTTTCTTAAGAATGCACTTTATAGTGGTTGAAAGGAATTCTAAAATTACTTTTTCAATACCATTCAAAGTATCAAACAGCCTTTCTACAAGAGATGATAATCCACTGACATTAATACTTGAACTAATTTCAATCCTTCCAAAATCATGTATAAAAATATGTTACAATTCACCAACATCCTTCATATCTAGTTGAGGAAGTGAGGTGAAGAAACCAAGACTGACAGAAACCTCTGTGACTCTGTTACCAAAAATTTTAATTGCCTGCTTGTACAGCAATGCTATATTGCTTAGCCCTAACTGGTTCTCATCAGCTTATCTCTGAATGTCTACTGTTACATGATTAACATTTAGATCCCCTTTCCCATTTTAAATCAATGATATTTTAGCAGCATTTTTTGGATTCAAGAAATTTTGCAAAGTCTTTGAAAGCAAATTGACACAATATTGTGATCGTGATATTTGATTAATATCTGAACAGATAATGGCAACTTCTGTCTTAGCATTCCTTACCAAACACAGTATCAAACGATCCAATGTCACAATGTTGTACTTCCACACCATGTCATTCAGAATTTCAATACATTTGTTGAGCTGCTGGCCTCCAGCTGAGGTAGAAAATTCATAGACCAGGAAATCTGCAAATGTCCTAACATGAGCAACCAGGGCTCTAGCTCCAATTCTTTCTAGTACTCTAAAATAGGTGAGAGAAGTAGAACTTCATTAATCAAATAATCAAATAAGCATTAATCAAATAATATGAAAACAAATTTCCTTCTCCTCCCTTCCCCCGCCCCTCCCAAAAAAAGACTATGTTATCAAGCAAGCAGCTTTCAAAGTTCCATTCTTGGAAGGTTCTACAACAGGGGTGTCAAACCCGATGGCTTCGAGGGTCGTATCGTGACATTTTTTGCCTTTGCGGAGCCAGGGTGGGCATGGCCTGTGTGGGCCGCATCCGACCCGTGGGCCGCCAACGTCATAGGCCTGTTCTACATATTGAAAATGCAAGAATAAACCAGATTTGATGAAACAATATTCCACAATGGAGAGGAGAATCTAGATGCTTTGACTTTTAAATGGATTTTTTTTCAAGGCTGCTGGCAGAAGCTCATTTGCGTTGGTCTGCAGCGAACGTCATGGTTATAAAAGTGACTTTCATCATATGACTCGCAACCTATGTAATGCATTGGATTAGAGGTAGTCATTAACGTACAACCATAATGGAGCCCCAAATTTCTGTTGCTAAGCAAGACAATTTGTTGAATTTTTGCCTCATTTTACAACTTTTCTTGTCACACTGTTAAGTTAGTAAAATGGTTATTAAGTAAATCTGGCTTCGCCGTTGACCTTGCTTGTCAGAAGGTTGCAAAAGGTGCTCACATAACCATGGGGCACTGCAGCCGTCATAAATATATGTTAATTGCCCAGCGACCATGCTTTTCTTGTCTGTATCATTCCAATTTTGGTGTATGTGCTGCCAAACTCTTTTTTTTTTCCTTTTCTTCCTCCTCTCCTCACTATTCTTTCCCATTTTCCTCAGCACTGTGTACTATTATTTGCTTTCATATGTTTGTATTTTATTCTATAATCTAATAAAATGATTAAAATAAATAAATAAATACATACATACATACCGGTACATACATATATGCATGCATATATACATGCCAATTGCCAAGTGGCCAAAGTTTGATCACATGACTATGGAAATACTGCAATGGTTGTAAGTATGAAAAATGCTAATAAATCACTTTTTTCAGTGCCACTGTAACTTTGAGAGGTCACTAAATGAATGGTTGTAAGTCGAGGCCTACCCTCAATGCATTACAAGAAAAACACACCCCAGACTTGCTCCTGTGCAACCCAGTATTTTGCAAACTTTAGAAAACAAAATAGGTGTTATTTCAAATGAATGGCCACTATCTACAAAGTCCCAAATATTATCCCATTTTGCTTTATAGTGCCACGGTATAAACAATAATCAAATCTTTTAAAACCTACCGATAACCAATCTGGTTAATGTGATCGGTTTCTAAGAGCATTTTCCAGAGGAGACAAAGGAAGAGAGGAGGGGAGCCTTGCATAGAAAAATGGGTGATGATATCATTTTCAATTGACATGGACTTCCATTTTCGATATTCCTCTTCCACATTTTTTTTTAGGTTAAACCGGCTCTCTTGAGGCACATTGTTCTGTTTGAAGAATGCCTGAAGTAAAACAAGTTAGTAGTCACTAAAACAAACTTCATTTTTTATCTAAAAACTATTAGATTTTGTGTGGTCACTCCAGTAGGATAATTCAACTTTCCTAGTAGGGTCCTAAATTATGACCAATTCTCTTCCTTATCTATGGCACAATTTTACCAAATTCCATTTTGGACACTTTAATTCTAACTTTCATTTTGACGGACAAAGATAAACATAAATCTGACATCCTCTTAGGTAATTGCTAAGAGTCAATGCTGACTTGTGGAATATAATCGATCATTAGTGTGTTTTTGGGTTTGTGTGTGCATGTGCTTTAAAACTCTTAATAAGTTAAAAACATTAAAAACTAAGAAGAACTCTGCAACAGAAATATACAAAACCGATTGTATCTTTTTTTTAAAGCAGTTGTCTGAACTGGAGTGCCTGAAGATGATATTGGTATTGCAATTTAGTGCAATTGTAAGATTAAAATTTATAATTATAAGATTATATGATTGTCTCTTATAATTATGAATTGAACCTTATAAAACCTTGTAATGGAATTCAAAGTTAATGACAAGAGAGCATGTTTATAAAGGTGCATTTTGTAACAAAAACAGGGGGTTTAGTACAGAATTCTAAAAAGATGAGGTTAATGTAGAAATAGAGGAAGAAACAGAAAAACAAACACAACAGATGGAAACAATATTTAGCTTGAAGCAAATTTTACACAAGAATATCATTACCATCTTTCATGACATAGATTATGAACCCAATGCTTTTCAACCTTTGCAGACTTAAAATATGTGAACTTCCAACTCAGAACTGGCTGGGGAATCTGAGAGTTGAGGTCCACATGTCTTATACTTGCCAATTGATTGAGAAAGATTGAGAAAGATTGAGTTAAGCTAAACTATTACCTGCAGAGGAGCAGGGAAACAACTCAAAGTATGGGTTGCCCAGTTATGGGGAGTAAAGCTCATGATGGTTTGCAGGATATCTTTGCACCAAGTCCCCTGAATGGAATCTGAACCTGTGAAAAAATCTAAAACAGAAAGATAAACGTAACTGACTATTCAAAAAATTAAAGCAAACGCAGCTGGATTAACGAACAGTATAATCCTATAGTAATTCTATTGGCACTCCTTCAGTTGGTCTTAGTCACCGTTCTTCATTTCTGCTAAGCTTCGTTAAATGATTATTCAATCTGTGGATAGTCCAAGTCCTCATGCTGCCACATAGTCATTGTAGTCAGAACTATACTGATCAAGCCAACTTATTCCTGAAGTCGCTTCAAGGGGAATGCACTTCGTACAATTTCTAAACCAAACTATTAATCTACACTAGAATCTACATGTCATATCAAGGTAAAACATCTGCATGTACAATTTGAGAAGTCTAACAGTACAGGTAAATCAAGAATGATAACATTTAAGATACTTTAAAAAAGATAGCACAGTTCTAACCATTTCTATTTTCTAAGTAGGATCCATGACAATCTGGAATTGTTACCTGTGACATGTGTTGCTCTTGCTAGAGTCAAAATGAGTGCTCTGTTAAGTTCCTCCGATTCGGCTGAAAGCACGGTTTTGGGCTCATTAAGGAATCGAGTAAATTGTGGCTGGACTTCAGAGCTGCCTAAGGCAGTAATTAGCCGCAGGGCTGTGCTTTCCACACTATAAAAAGAATACACTCTTCAGGATATGTTATGCTAATTAGAGAAAATTGAATTAGAAAACACCTAAATTGAATTCTAAAATTGCACAAGCCATACCACTAATTGCTAAAACTCAAAATGAGATCTTGAATCTTTTCCTATAATGTAGTGCATAGCCTTTTGAATCAATCATTAATATGGGTTGGTGTTGTTTAAATGAGCTTGGTTTATCCTGTGGACCATGTTTCAACTCCCCACACCCTTTTTAACTACTCAATCTTACACAAATCCCAAAAAATGAAGAAGCATGGGAGCTGGAGAAGAAATTCAAACTCCTCCACTCTCAAGTTTGTTCTGATTTGTAAAGCTATAACAGAAAGAATGGCAGAATCTAGGAGCGGAGTGAAAAGGGAATCAGCCTAGAATCCCTACATAGCCAGATGGGAACTAAGCTCAACCCTTCTTGAATACTGTTCACCATCATTTAACTCTAAGCAAGTGCTAACCATTACCCAAGCTGACTTCCAGTGCAATACAACTACCTTCCTCACTGAATCCATTATGTTTACTAAGTCTGAAGGAAAGGGAAGGTAGCTCCATTTCATAGACAGTGGGCAGCAGGCACACTAATATCCAAGTCTATATGGACTGCTATCAACATTTATTTTCCAGAAACTCCCATTTTCTACAAATTAGCAGGATGGTCATAACTTCAATGCATGGATTTTGTTCCATTTTATTCTTCTGTGATTTTCTGACAAGCTTACTGTCGCTAAAGCAAAAATGATGATTTGCTGAAAATACTGTTACCACAAATGAAGCTGGTTTTGATTGGTCTGTGGAAAGGCAGCTAGAGAATGAAGATTACTAAGTAGCTGGACTCTGTAATGAGGTTGGATGTGGTGCATGCGATAGCTGAACATCTCCAACAGGGTATGCAAGATTCCCCAAGCATGAGACTTAAAAACTGTAGGCAGCAGTTGACCTGAGAAGAAAATAAATCCCGCCAATTATTTTCTAGTGAAAAATTAAGAGAGAGCCAGTGTTCTTGGAAGCATAAATCCACCCAGATTCTTACATTTACAAATAACTCTCAACACAATATTCCTTCCAATAAAATATTACCACTATATAGAAAAATCTTAACAGAGGAGCAGAAAGGTAGGTGACCCATTTTTACAGGCATATTATTACTATACAAATAAGAATATCACAGTGTTTATTAAGTCACCACTCCATTACACACAAGTTTAAAACAGGGGTGTCAAACTGAAGGCCCGGGAGATAGATCTAGCCTGCGGAGTGCTTAGATCTGGCTGCGGGGCCACCCTGGAAACAGTGGACTGGTGTGCAGTGACTCTGCCAGCAAAAATGGAGCTCGGGAAGGCTGTTTCCCTGGCAGAGGGTTGTAGGAGGCCATCACAACTGAAAACGGAGCTCGGGAGCCTGTTTTTGCTGGCAAAGCCCTTGGGCCACCACAGGTGCCCCTGACACGATTAACGTTGAGCTGGCCATGCTCACCCTGCCCCCCCGAGGTCAAACACAACCCTGATGCGGCCCTCAATGAAATCAAGTTTGACACCCCTGGCTTAAAAGAACCCATTTAAAGGGCAGATCTTTAGTAAAAGGCCAAAGGTTCTTACAATCTGAAGAAAAACCAGAGAATACATCTATTCATTGCAGTGTAGCTTCAGATATCAATCTAAGACCAAAAAAAATGGTTGGGTTCACACACTGCACTGTGACAAAATGTATTATGTTTAACTGTAATTTAAAGACTGACTCAATTACAGGGGTGATGAGTGTACCATTGGGAGAACTAAAGAAAAAAAACAGATTAAGGATACATCATCGTAGAGAAAATCTATGTAGCCACTAGGAATTGAAAATGACTTGATAGCACAATCAATTTAGCAGGTGAGATGAATATTGTAAATTGCATACAATAATATAGTTAATGAGATATGAGTTCAGTTTATTGTGATTTATTCCTCAGATCATTCCTCTGAAATTATAGCCTTTTATGTATGAATAAAGCCAGTCACAAATTAACCTTGGGTCAATCAGTCTGACTCTAAACTATTTACCAAGGTTATTTACAGTTTTTAAGGTTTTAAATATTTCATCTGAAATTTCTGACAGACAGAAATAAAAAAGCATTATTAGAATATACATTATAATATAAATATTGTCTCTGGTGGGCTTAGATTTTGAAAGGATAAATTTCAGTTTCACCAAAATATACTTATATGAGAAAATAAGTATAGCTTCTTCTATCAATTTTAGCTAATATGGCCAATGGTCAGATTTTGGAGGCTGTAATCAATCAATTTGTGGAAGGTTACAAATTGATTGACATCAACTAATGTGAGAACAGGCAAACTTTTCTCCCGAGAGACTGAGTCTCCCATCAGACATAATATCCCATATTCTTTAGATTATTGCACAGGGTTAAGGAATGATTTATTTGATACTACTTTGATACTATTTTTGATACTGATATTATTCTTTGATACTACTTTGATACTCTTCTCACTGGAGAAGAGCCTAATGCTGGGAACGACTGAGGGCAAAAGAAGAATGGGACGGAAGAGAATGAGGTGGCTGGATGGAGTCACTGAAGCAGTTGGTGTGAGCTTAAATGGACTCCAGGGGATGGTAGAGGACAGGAAGGCCTGGAGGAACGGTGTCCATGGGGACGCGATGGGTCGGACATGACTTCGCAAGTAGAAACAATAACAAAGGAATGATTTCTTTGATACTATAATGTGCAAAGAAGCGATTAGGTGGAACAATTCTTGCTGGATCCTGTTATTGTAACCTTACAATTAAGGTAATGTTAATATTCATCTTCTTGTCTGGACTAGCTTGAAGGATTGATATCAATCTTGAAATCGGAAAAAAAATCTCTCCCTCACCCCCTTGCCTTTTTTAGTCCAAGAAACTAGGGAGGGTCCTTTCTGAGATGTTTACCATGCTCCCATTCCTTCTGCAGGCTAAACTGTCTCTTATCTGACCGTTGTGGCTCCTCCTCCTTCTGTCTCTTAAGGACAGATCTACAGATCATTACAACTGCTGATTCTAAGCAATTTGGTTTGGAATTTATATCATTAAAATTAGCAGTCCAAAAGAATATTAATTAATGAAGTTTTCTTACTGATAAAACCTTTGATGCCCAAGGATTCTATTTCCATGTAAACCAGCAGACGACTGTATGTTTCCACAAGAGCTGGAGCTAGTGCCAAGCTAGACTTTGCATGGGCCAGTTTTATTACCCTGGTGGCTATGCTATGAATAAGGCTGGAAAAAAGAAGAAGGTGGTATTATTTCCAATAACAAATTCTAAAAATAAGGAAGGCCTATGGGATTCAGGAAAAGCAGTCATGTTTGCGTAACACAACACTGAAGGAATACATCATTTTCTTAGTATTCCAATGACAGCTCAGCTATGATTGGCAACACCTCTGTAATTCAGCATGTCACAATACAGAAAATCCACCAATTTTGATTGGCACTAACCAGAATTCAAAATCATAGTTATTTGTTGGGTTTCAAACTCTAGTTAAGGCCTAGATGCTTAACCACAAAGAAGCCATCAGAATCCTGAAGCAGCTGGCAAGGTCAGGGTTAAGGGGAGCCCAAACATTCATGCTAACTACTTGCTCCAATTGAAATCATGGAGAACTTATGGCCTCTATAAGGTATTTCAATTTAATATTTGAAAAAATAAACACCCAGAGTGGTTTGACATGTCAGGCAAATGCATCTGCTGTTGTTATTGATTATATTTTACCTCATTTTGGCGTGAACTGTGAGGGAGTCCAAGAGGTTCATTGGAAGTGGTGTGATTGAGCCCGAGGCCATGCAGTTGGTTCCTGGGAGAGGTATTCTCATGTTGCCGTTCCCATAAATAGTTTCCACCAGAACACCCATGGGTAACGTAAAGCATTCTGAATTAGTGGAATAAGCATTGCATAGCAAGGCGATCTTGTAGTCATTCATGTGAAGACTTTTATTCCTCAGACTCTGTTGCAAGAACCTGGACACCCAAAGATACTTAAATGAATAGGAGAAACCTGTACAAAAGATCTGATACACACTAGCCATCAAAAATATATACGTGATAATAGTATGTTAAGAGTCATGGGGACACCAACTTTTTCTGCAAAATAAGACAGACAGTACTTGGAGTGAATCATAAATTAGCACAAGACCTACTCAAGTCATCTCTTCTTACCACATGACCTAATTCTAAATAGTTGATCTTTAGGCAAATAGGGAAGTAACTCATAAATCCCAGGTAGCCCCATTAGAGCAACTCTAAGTGGAGATGCCAAAATTTACCGGCAATTTTCCAATGTCTCTACCTTGCCAATAAAGAAAACGGGCATATCAAACTTTTGCTAGGCTTAATACATTTATTTTACCTTTTTTTTTAAGATTAAAAAAAATATGAAACTAAAACCCTGACAAAACCGAACAAAATACGGCAGAAAAGTCACCCTTACTACGTAAAATTATTTATTGGTAATAATAATCACAGAAAAAAATATAATTCACCTGTAGTGTTACAAATAATTTATAATATACTTTATACCTCCTGCAGCTTCAAAAGCCCTTTAAAATAAGTCAGATAATTCCTGAATTTCCTCGAAACTGCACATCAAGGATGGTTATTTCCTTCCTTCTTTTGTTTAGTAGGTATTGTTCCATTTAATTGGTCTTTTAACTATCAAGACTGTTTTGTCATCCTGATCATTATTGAAAAGGATGATCATTATTTACAAAATATAATTACTCGTGATGGAGCTTGAGAGAATGAGGAATTGGAATCTGTAGTTTAGAATTGTCACTATGAGCCTTTCTGTTCAGATGTATCCAGATACAGGTCATTGCAAAAGCATGGGTTGACTGCGGTTTGTTGATATCAGGCACAGGAATGCACTAATGGAAAAAGGAACATGATGTTAAATTATATGCCATTACTATTCAGCAAATAGCAAATGGAAAATCCAAATTTAGAAACAGAGTAACTACATTTTCAGAAACTTGTGCATCTGTTGTGGTAACTATTTCTTAAAATATTTTACCAATTCAATCTGCTAATACTCACCTTTATGTTTTCTCTCTCCTACCTCCCCCACCCCCCAGTTTGACCATGCAATCAGGATTGCATAATTTTGCCAGATGTCAGATTGGCTACTTTATCTTTGAGAGTCTTCTTCCAATCTAGCCTTTTCTCTTTGGAACAGACCACTGAACTATGTTGTTAGCCTTGCTAGGTAGTCAAACAAGAAGCACACCCAGAAATATGAACTCTATTTTTCTTGTGAATTTAATTAATCAGTGGGAGATCTTGAAAAGTATTCTATTCCTTCATTCCCTGCACAGGGCAACAATCTAACAGCTGTCATAATGAACATTTTCGGGTATGAACCTGGCTATCACATCTGAAGTTGTCAATCATTTTCAAAAACAGTCTCATGTAATGCTCATTACATATGACCATCTTTAAAAGTGTTTGTCATGTCAATATTATATGTAATTATATACGTATACATTTTTCAGGGTTATAAAAAGGGTATTCTATGAAAGAAATATCATAGTAACATCTTTGGTGGGATTACAAAAGATGCATAGCTGGGAAAAGCCAATAAAGAAACCAAATTATCTAGAACTAAGCCTGGATTTATAAACTTTCCCAGACTATAAACTTGTATTTTCAATAAAATGATACCCTATCCAACACAACTTTTAAATAGATACAGAAAGCTGTACAGGAAGATACAGTTATACTTTCTGCCTACAGAGGACAGTGTCATCCATGTCTCAAATGAAATGACCATGATGTTATATGGATGTTATCTACAATGAAGTATAAGATAAAAACCTCAAGGGATGAGATTTTAGACCAACAATACCCACTGTCCAGGAAGTTTCAGGCTCACCTTTGCCAAATAATCCCCTGTGGGAAAAGGATTGGTTTTATCCCTTGGATATACAGTTAAAAGCAAACCATAAGTAATAATAGTAAAAATATTTTAAATGGCGACTCACTTCCTTCTCAGGATAGAGGAGGTCAAAGAGCTTCATAACAGGAAGAAAGTCACCTAATGCATTTTTCTGAATGCTTCCCGAGATGAACTGTAGTAATACCCACATCAAATGGTCTCGGCCCTTGATCAGGCCTCGTCCTGCCAACTATAAGACAAACAAACAAACTCCATGAATATCAAATACACACTCCTAAGTAAACTCTCACAAGTTTTTAAAAATGATACATGCAAAGATGCTTTTCCCCACAAGTTATTTGCCAACATTGAGGTAACACCAACTGTTCTGATTCTAGGCAGCTCAATATAATCAACAATAATCAACTTTCTATACTCAGGCAAAAGCATCAAAAATTCTCGAAAGTATCTGCTTCCTGTAAAAATCCCAGCTAATTTCAAAAATCAGATATTTTAAGAGAGACAGAGACACCTATCAAAGTAGGATCTCTAGGGCTGTGCAAAGTGCTCACATATGCAGAGACAGTCAAGAACCGTTTCTGAAACAAGCCTCAAAAATAAAGTGGCTTGAAATATGTTTTGAGTATGTTTTCTGTGCTTTGTGCAGCTTTTTCTCACAGGCTTTCGATAGCTCTGGTGTTTGTCTATCAAAACAGGAAGGGTAATTTCTTAAAAGACAATATCATGTCATAAGAGGAAAGTGAAGCATTTTTTGTGTTCCACATCATTCAGTCTGAATAATACAGATGCTTTCTGTTACTAGGTGATGTACTGAACACTTCCGGTGTATTTTTTCATTACTGGCCAGCTCTGTCCTGCTATGAATACCTGATATTAAGCTTTACTGTTAAAACAACCATTGCTGGCATACTATTTTGTTAGTGCTTGCATGTAATGTCACATGCTGGAGATCTCTAGGTATCCACTTACCAAAGTAATTGGTGCCAAAACTGAAGGGTCAATGAGATACAATAATGTGTATATGTGACAGAGTTTTTAAAAGCTTGAAAAATAGTCATCCATTTGATCTTGCTACTGAAAACCTACCTTCTGATGCAGAGACAGGACCATGTGAGGGAAGCTTGCGAACTGAAAAAGTACAAAGAAGATAAGCTGACTGGAGAGATGCTGCCATAGCAACTGGCTGGTTCCACCATCATCAAATTTCTCCTCCGTCTCTGAGCGCTCCATGGCATATACCACCAAATCGACCAACTGGTCCTCCAACACAGGGCATCGCTGTTTGTGCTGCAAAGTAGAAATCAGATACAACATTCCAAAAACTAGCATTTATCGTTTTCACGCTTTACTTTAGTAAATTGGGAAGCATGACATAAAACATTTACAAGGTAAGCCAATGCATTAAAACTGTCTGATGTTACAGGTCACTTTAAATCATACTCTTGTTTTTTATGCCAATTTACCAAGCCGCTTCTCTATGGAATTGACTGAAGATACTGTTTTTGAGAATATAGTTCTATGATGCATTTTTCATTAACAAAACTAGGAATATGATACTTTGGAACAATGCTGCAATTTGTTTGTTTTGACTTGCCTATTCCTAATAATTGAAAAACTCAAGTAATGTAAGTAAAAACAAACTCCCGTTTACAATACAGATTATGCTTTTCTATTCCTTCTTTTTCACCCTGTACAATTTTTACTTTATGTATAACTAATTAAGCGTGATTTGAAGTTAATTTACAAAAACTGGGAGGGATATCAAACATATATCCTCTTCCTTATTCAGACTTAATTGTCAAAACTCAATAATTTAAAAGACAAGGTGCTTATACCTATATATTAGTATGTATGTGGTTTGATGTTACACAGGGACAGATTGATTGCATTTATGGATCCTGCTAAACCAGACGCAGGAGATAAATGAAAGAGCAGGAATAAGTCTTAGTAATCTCAAAGTTGCACTTTGCACTCCTTCAATAATGCCATAAATAATCTGGAAGTCTGCTTTTATTTAGCTGGAGCCTGTCATGTTGCCTAAATAACTGTGGTTTGCATAATTAGTTTTAAACCATCCAAAAGTGATTTGAGAAATTGGTTGCTGAAAGCAGCCAACTATCTAGTTTAAAACAGTACTAGATGTTTTACCAGTGGGTATCAGCAAACTGGTTGCAGAAGTTCTAAGCTTTTCCCATCTGTATAGAGGACATAAAAAGGAGAGAATGAGCCTCAGGTTTCTCGCTGTTCATTTCCTCTTCATAAAACTCCATATGGCTTGGCATGCAAATGTAGTCACTGTACTCATTCAATTCTGCTTTCTAACTCTTCATGTTATTTCCAAACAGCCTTACTGGGTTTGGGAAAAGACTTAAGCATTATGTAAGAAGCATTCCACTGAAATATATCTAAATGACACATGGCAAATTAGATTAAACTTTGTACTTGGACGCTCCAGACTGGAATTTTATAAGATACAATAAGACCATAATTACTTACTTAATTGTGTGGATTCATGCTCCCACTGACATTGCTATAAAACTGACTTGAACCATTTCTGACATATATATATATTTTTTTACAAAAAACACCCTCAAAGAATATTGGTTTTATATTATGGACCTGTAACATAACACAGCTTTAGCATGAAGAAAAATATATTATTTTAAAGAGACAATACAGAAAAGATACGGAGCTGTTTGGAATCTAACCGTGAAAATGCTGCGTCCCTTTCTAGAGGCAAAAAAAGGGGATTTGGGGGCTTGTTTGTTTTCTTTTTTGAAAAAATTTGCCACGGTATCCAAATATGATTTATGTCAAAACATTTTAGCCCTCCTCTTCATGAATTTTCCTTTGACTAACAGGTAGCCTACAGTACAACTCTGAATTAAAAAAGAAAAAAGAAAAACCTTGAAAAGAAATACTTATTCTAGCCTAAATCAGAGGGGGATCACTTTTTGCCATGAAAAAGGGATTTATGCTTTCCAATTAACAATACAATGCGCGAATGGCAAAATTTTGGACAACATCGGAGAACAGCACTCTCTCTTCCACATGCTCTTTGCCAGCTCAAAACTGCCCCAAGTTACAATTCTAGCTGAGCTTTCTTGAAACATGCTTAAAAACAGAAGAATTCTAATAAAACAGAAAGCATTAGTTGCTTCTGACTCTCTTTCAAAATCACAATGCCATAATCACAACTCAACCACATTACAATTTTACAAAAGGCAATATCAACACCAGTTGAGAATACTTTTTTTTTCCCAAATGCAGCTAATTATGAAGCAGAGCAGAATGCAACAGACAATACTACAAACTATTCAATGATTCGGCATGCAAAACTACTGTGTTCAGGGCTTGAAATTCACTATAATTTGATATGGAGAAATACAACATTGTGGTATATCAAGGCAGGATATATCATTAAAATAAAATTTATGATTTTTTTTTAGTTTGGAAAAAAATAGAAAAGCCAGTTCTTGGCTTCTACCATACTCTTAACTTGACCAGGAAATGGAGCCCACAAAGCAGCAGATATATCAGTTGTTCTCAGTAGTTCTATGGGAAAAAGGCTTAACAAAAAGGAACCTATTGGGGGCTTAGCTTTTGCTGAGTTTTGCTCTTGTAAATTATGTATTACTCTCAGTGCTTTGACACAAGGGAAGACTGAAGTCCAAATGTTAAGAGGACAACATCTGATTCTCGCCCTGACAGAAGGTACCAGCAAGATCACTGAGATACTGCTCAACTTCATGTTTTTCAACTTCAACCTCATGTTTTCTTCCAAGTCAGTAACACTTCTTTCAGCGTATTGTCAGTGTATTTCTTTCTGTACTGAAGGTGTCAAACTATGAAGTGAACTAGTTTGATTTTGAGGACATATCCATGCTATTTTCTTGGCAATCGTATGGGAGTGGGCTGTCCTTGCCTTCTGGAAGTTTGTCAAGCTCTAAGTCCTCCATACAGCTCTGGTATTTCCCAGTACTCTCCCATTCTAGTATTATACCTGGCCCAACTTTTAGTTTCCAAAACCAGATGAGCTATGTGTTATTACATGCTGAAGTGTCGGACTATATGTTGTGTAATGATGGGTGATGCTAGTTCTTCTCTAAAAACTCAAGAACAAGTGTGCCAGTCCATTCAGAAGTTATGAAGGCTTACAAAAGAACATACTGGAGCTTCTACAGTTACAGGATTCACATGACTTTCTTGTGAAGAAACCAGCCACTACAATAAAATTGCTCAACTCCTTTAAGAGAAGTTTCTCTTTATTAGATAGCAACTGAACATTGAAAATGATACCTCACTCTATGGTTTCAAGAGTTACTGGAAGAACCAGAATTTGTCACGATATAGTTCTGAAAAAATGTAACTATATTAAACTTGACAAATTAAGCTATTTGTAAACATTAGAATTCAAGAGTCCCATTCTCATTTACAGAATACAGAACATAGACTCTCATTCCTATAGTTTGAACCTCTTTCTTCTGAAAGCTGCGTAAACCATTTTTTCATTATTCTTTCACATTTCACAGGAAAACTGGCTCAGTGGGTACAAGCATCAATACGTGGAGGAACCTTAGTGGATACATTAGCTCTAAGAACACTCTGAACTGCACAACCTGTGGACATAGAGATCATATCACTTTTCAACTGATTTGTAAAATTCATTTTAGCTTTTAAAAAAAAAATAGTTTTAGGAACCATTGGAAAAAAAAATCAATAAAAATGAAATTGTCAGTTTTAATTTGAACTGGCCACAAAGAAATGGTCTTTTGAAAACAATGCTATATGCCTGTGCGCCTCAGGGAAGAGTGAGAGATGTTGTGTTCTTTACACATTGTACCTGTACAACAAATTTCAGATGCAGAACAACTATGCAATAC
>JANHFL010001673.1:179106-193908 GCA_032468155.1 Oxyrhabdium leporinum | reverse complement strand
GATGGGTTTCCCTGCCCTAATCCTGTCAGTTTCTGTTGTTTATTGACTTGATTCAGCATGTATCAGCTGCATTCCAGATACAACTATTAAGTGGTTCTTGGCTGTCTGCCCGGAGCTATTAACTGAAGTGAGAGAAAGAAAAAAAAACATCTTTTTTGCACTTTATTTTTAGCCGGTTCTCCGAACTGCATAAGCAATTACCTAATGGTTCGGGCGAACCTGTGAGAACCGGCTACATTCCACCACTGGATATAGGGCACGGGTGTCAAATTCATGACGTCACATCATCATGTGACATATCTCGACTTTTTTCCCCATCACTAAACTGGTGGTTGACGTGGCCAGTGTATGATGCATCCAGCCCAAAGGCCATGAGTTTGACACCCCTGGTATAGGGTATAGCAGAGCAGGGATCAGTCCTCTTGCTTGTTTATCATAGAGACATGATACATAGATCCAGAAGAATGGCTCAGACATCTTTTGTTTTTGTTGTTAATGTAATTTATTGGAGCAGAATTACAACAGCAAATGCCTCCACCCACAATTATGCCACTGGTTTTTAATGTTCTGAGATTTCTGAAATCTATTGCCAGTTAGCACTCATTTCAAGGGTACTGAGTGGAAATATCTATGATAAGAAAACCATTGGATTTCAAACCTAATGTGAAAGAAAGTTCATGAATTTTCTCACTGTGCGGTAGTTTTTCCCAACTGACCATAACTTATTGAAGTGGCGGGTTTCCTTTCTCCACAGCTATTGAAAGAAAGAGGTTCAGGACTTTTGGTTCATGAGTGAATAAATGTACTTGGGTCATTTGAAGTTACCGATGTTGGGAAAACTTGAGGAACAAATACTCATCCCATCATATCTATGATATACATGCAATATAAAGCCAGAGTTTATTTTCTCTCTTGCAGAGCATGTATATATAGAAAGCAGCAGACGCTTGTGCAATCCTCAGTACATGCATGCTTTTGCCTCTACTTATCCACATAGGAAATTCCCCTCATTGGACCAGAGGGTAATATGCAACTGGCTGCTTGGCTCTGAAAGGCAGAAATCTATTGACAAGAATACACAGACACACACATCTGCTTTTATAACACTCTTTCTGTTCTCAAGAATAACATAAGCATCTTCTTTTGGCTGTGTACAGTCAGTGCAGGGAACTGGCCTCGCATTTATAGCTTTCACAGAAGCAATGACCCACTTCCCAGCTTCTCCTTTCTGGTCAGTGATGTTCTTCCTGATGCTGATAAACCTGGGTTTGGGGAGCATGATTGGGACCATGGCTGGCATCACCACACCCATCATTGACATGTTCAAAGTGCGCAAAGAAGCATTAACAGGTAAGGTCCTTCTCAGGGAAATGCAAAGAGTCTCATGGAGAAAACTGCAGTGTGAGTAATAGGGCAGTTCAGAGCTGATCACTCTGGGCCCATATTAGAGCTGATTACTCTGGGCCCATTAAGCTGCAGGTATCCTTTCTCTTCCTCCAACATCCTAATTCAGAACCTTAATCAATGTTGCTACCAACACTGTTACTTTAAAAAGAAGGCCTTTCAGCATCTGGGAAGTTAATCTTATGATCATGAGGTGATAGCTAATGTTATTAGGAAACAAATGGACTAAGTATTGGTTTACAGAACAGTTTGTGGTGAGTGGGTCTGAGCTGTGTTTGGAAAGTGGTTTTGTGACTTTGCATCATTGCTACTTAGAAGTAAATCTTCCTGGTTTTAGTGAAATGTACTGTGATAAAATAGTATATGTAACTGCAGCCCAAATGTAGCATATATTTATATAGAGCCTCAGTGGTGCAGTGGTTAGAGTGCTGTACTGCAGGCCACTTCTGCTGACTATTGGCTGCCTGCAATTTGGCAGTTCAAATCGCACCAGGCTCAAGGTTGACTCAGCCTTCCATCCTTCCAAGGTGGGTAAAATGAGGACCCAGATTGTCAGGGGGGGCAGGGCAATATGCTGACTCTGTAAATTGCTTAGAGAGAGCTGTAAAGCACTATAAAGCGGTATATAAGTCTAAGTGCTATTGCTATTGCTATATAAATGGGAGGCTTCTCTAGGGCCAAACTTGACCTTGAGTTCACCCAACTTGCACATTCTTAACTGGAGGCGTCTCTAATCCGTAAGTGTTGTGATATGTGCCATCTGCTGATTTGCTCAGGTAAAATTAAAGAGCTTTCTCTGCAATACATCATACCATTAAGTCAAGTTTCTCCCAGACTTATTTATAGCAAAATTTGTTTTATCTTTCTCTAAAGATAAGTTATATTGTTTGTCCCATGATATTTTGCAAGCTTTTGCATGTTTACTTGGAAGCAATTACTATGGAAATAACCCCCATTTTCTTCAATGGCTACTTACTCTCAGGGAAGCATGCACACTGAAATCATGTTTTTAAACACAGGAAGACTAAATGCCATGTTTTGTTCTGCCTTTAGTGAGCTTCCCTATAGGAATGAAGAGGGATTATTAGCATAAGAGGATAGCTCTTACTATACATATAAGAAGTTCAGTTGGATCCTGCATTTGGTCTGTTACACTCATTTGCCTGTTTTGCCACTGAATGCACATGCCAATTCTGTCATGCCTAAACATACAATAGAAGTGCATTCATTTATTCCACAGTATGGACTATATTCATGATTTGTGAACTTCTATTTAGGACTTTTTATTTTGTGCGTTATTTTTTTAGGCAGTATAATTATATCCATAGGACAAACATAACAAAAAATGTTAACCAGCCCAACATAACAGCCCTTGCAGAAAGTTATGTGTGTTAACAATTGTCATCTGCTCCTTACAGTTGGCTGTTGCATTTTTGCTTTCCTCGTGGGTCTGATCTTTGTGCAACACTCAGGCAACTATTTCGTCACCATGTTTGATGATTACTCTGCAACACTGCCACTCACTCTCGTGGTAATCCTGGAGAACATTACAGTGGCTTGGATTTACGGTACCAAGAAGTAAGAGTTCAAAAGGAATCAGTGGAACTGATGTTCTTATATTTCTTCCTTCTTTTACTTCTAAAACCATTTTATGTAATGAGCTTATTTGATCGCAAAATCCTCAGATTTCTTGATTCTTCTTTAGATTTCTAGTGCCAGCAAAGTTTCTTGATTGAATTTCTCCATCCAGTATGAAATAAAAAGGCAGAAATCTGGCATTTGTGCTTCACCTGTTCACTTTCTTCCTTCTCCCTTTTTAGATTCATGCAGGAATTAACAGAAATGCTGGGTTTCCGGCCTTCCTGCTATTATTTTTATACATGGAAGTACATTTCACCGATCTGTATGGCTGGCCTGATGACGGCCAGTATAATTCAGCTAGCAGTCAATCCACCAGGTTATAGTGCCTGGATAAGAGAAGAGGTGAGTCTGCATAAATTATACCTCAAAATTTTCAAATCCATAAACGGTGCATCAGCATGAAACTGATCCATTTTATTTGCATAAGCTGCTACATATCAATTGATCATAAACTGCATAACAATATGTAATAAAGCCACTGAATCCTCAGTGCAGATGAAATTATGTAAATACTAGATCAGGGCCCATATACATTAAGCCAAAGGAACTTTTAGTTCTGACAACAGTATGCTGATTGTACATTACAGGTCCAAAGAACTCTGATATTTTCTTCCTGCTTAATTTAATCCTTCAAGATAGGCACCATTTTTATATATCACAGTTTCATACGCTTTAAAATAAAGTAATCCAGAATTATATTTTGGCAGGGTGCTACGAAGACTCTGACTGAAAAATGATTTAAGCAGTTATTCCTTTTGCAACAAATTCCTAAATTATGAAAGTGGTGAAAACAGCCAATTTTTTCATATCACTTTTCAAACAAAAGCGACTTGGTTGAGTTGGGTGGCTATAGTAATAAATAAATAAATCTTCACTAGTCAACAATAGGGAAGGATCATACATATATTAGTGAGAGAATAAAGGTAAGGTAAAGGAGTCCCTGCGGCTTTTACTCTGCCAGTCATAGCCAATTTTAGACTAGAATTGTATTTTTATATTCTTGGAGGTGTAAGCTGCCTAAAGTGAATAGTGAATAGGAAGCAGAGAAATTGCTTACACCGAAAAGGAAGAACTTACCTATATGAAATGAAGAGAAAGGAAAATTGTTTACTGGTAGTAGTTTAATTCCTGTAAACATCTCCTTTCAAGGTATATTCTTTCTCTAAAAGGTGAGGGATGAGGAATGGTTTTATGCTTGCCTTAATTCCAAAAAACTGCTAAGGTAATTCACTTAACTTAATGTATGCATAATACCAATAATCTATGCCAAATTACTTTTCACTTTTCCTTCCAGGCGGCGGAGAAATTTCTCTATTACCCCAAATGGGCAATGGGTTTACTTGTGTCTCTGATCATCTTGGCCACCCTTCCTCTGCCTGTGATCTTTGTCCTCCGCCAATTCCATCTGCTGTCAGATGGTTCTAATGCTCTGTCAGTCACATACAAAAAGGGGCGTATGATGAAGGACATATCCAACTTAGAAGACAATGATGAGACCCGTTTCATCTTGAGCAAAGTTCCTAGTGAAACCCCTTCTCCAATGCCTGCACATCGCTCTTACCTGGGCCCTGGGAGCACGTCCCCAATGGAAATGAGCAATGTTGCCAATGGACGCTACAGCAGTGGGTACCTCATGGATACCACTCCTGAATCTGAACTGTGACCATCAACCAGTAGCCTTCCCCTACTTTCTGGGTGAAAGAGAAGATAGTCCTGAAGGAGGACACCTGTTCTTTAAAAACAACAACAACACCTTCCCATCATACATAGCAACCAGAGGTAGATGATATCAAGTATAAAAGGTTGAGAAGGAAAGTTGCTTTCCTTCTGGTGCTCTCCAAATGAAATACCAGAATTTTCCTCAGTGAATAATAGTAGTCGTAGGACATTGCAATAAATCTTATGGGCAAAGGGAAATTTTAGCTAATTGGTATTGAAAAACCCAGACAACCTGCTTCAAGAAATCTAAGATTGGGAGAGAGAGATGGAATAAGGAAACAGCCAAAACAAAAACAAGGAGCAGCTGGTTCCCTGACTCCCTCTATCTTTTTCTCCATCTCTTACTTCTAGTTAGGAGAAGAGGCTTTTGTCCCATTTGCTGAATAATTACCACTATTCATAGCACAAGATTTAAAAAGCCCAATATGTATTCTACCAGGACCATATCCAAGTTGCACAGCCTTTATGAAGAGTTCTTACAACTCTTCACTAAGATACATTTTATGTATACAGCACATTAGAATGCTTGCTGTTGCATTATGTGAGATTGGTGATGTTATTGCTGAAGATGGATAAAAATACTGAAGGGTGTTTTGTTTCAGTGAAGCTGGCCATAGTGTGCATGTTGCTGAGACTCACAGTGTTCCTCTATCACAAATTCAGGTTTGTGCCATGTGTGTCAGTCAGAACCAAAACTTAGCTCTATCAGTGTAGTTTTCTAGAATTCATGATGTCATTCATGACATTATTTACAGAACTCTAATTAAATGCTGACATTAAATGTTGTATGAAATATAGGACATAGTAAGAACTACTCCAGTAGCAGCTCTTTTCTACAATAGAGATGGAGAGAATCAGTAGTTCTCCAGGCTGTTGTTAGATTTCATTGGCATCCGCAAAGAAAGCTAATGATAAGGCATGCAGGGAACTGCATTGCAACAACATCTGAAGGGCTTCAGGTTCTCTACTCCTGTTATGTGGGCACACACTAAATACATGGAAGGATCTTCTGATATTATAATTTGGGAAGGAATGACAAGCACATTAATAACATTGATAGCACATTTCCTTCAACATAGCACATGTGAATTATGTCCCCCAGCCAGGATTAGTGTGGTGGGATTATCAAACTTTCTAAACAATATTTTATATTTTATACCTAAGACAATTTAAACATTTTCTTCAGACTGTTACCTCTGTTTTCTTTAACTGCAGTGAGGAAGATAACTGCAACATATCAATCACAGTATCAGATATTGATAGAATTGATAAGATTACTAAAGTCTAGTGGCAGAGTTCTTGCCTTCCACTCAGTCTCATTCAGTTAGTGATTCAAAGAAGCAGTGCCAATTTTTAAAACCAATGTTAAAACATTCTCCTCCTCCTCCAAAATTATACAATTTATATGCAAGAGTTTAACCATTATAAGTCTTTACAAAGCTGTTCAGGTAAACCATATAATTAATGAACATTTTAAACAACTTCTTCCTTCCCTTTTCATTTCGTCCTTCTCTAGTTTTGATATTTAAAAATTCCACTGCTTGAAACTTGTGTACTGAAATACCACCGGCTGATTTTTTAAACTAGAAAATAATACATATTGGGAGGAATATGTTACAGCGTAAATCATTTGCAGAAGATGCTTTAGGAGTTTATGTGCAGAGAGTTGAGCGGCTAGATCTTGACTAGATGCCTGCAATGGTACAAAAGATTTATAGAGGCCACTTTAAATGTGATTACTGGGATTGCCCCTCTATGGCCAGCTGTTTGTTAGTTTCTGAGACTAATGTTATGCACAATTCTCTAGGAGTAAACAAAAACAACAAAAAAGAAATATCTTACGCTTAGAACATTATTGAGAGTCCGAATCTGCTGGAATATTAATCACCAATAATACCTTTAAAGTTGTGTCTGGGGCATTATGAGAAATTAAAAAGGTGATTAGTCAGTGGATAGTACTTACGATATTTTCAGAGTATTGCTTTCTGCCACCATCAGTTAAGGCTGATTTTTATCTTGCTTTGAATATACAACATACCTTAACTTTACAAAGTCTCTTCTAAGTGGTGGAATAGAGAAATAAGATTTGAATTTGTGTTCGGCATAAATCAACAATTAAACAGAAGCCAAGATCTGGTGTCCCAACTCCACCTCATTTTATTCATTGGGCTTTTGGAGCACAACATGGCCCAACACTGAACAGTATATCACAATGCATTAAATTAATGTCAGGAACCCCAATTATCCAGGATGTATTCATTATGCAATAGTGAAAAACAACTAGTTTATTCCCATAGAGGCAATGAAGTGTCAGTGGGGAAATGTCAAGATGTCAAGAAAATGATGAAGAATGTCCTACTTTCCAGAGACTTAGCATTTTTACAGTAAGAGCCTTTCTAGAATGTTTCCTGATGATTTGGTTTGCCTGTATCGCTGCATTTAAGGAGGTCACAACATTTTTATTCATTTCAGCAAATAATGGATTCTCTTTTTGTTCTTGGGGTTCAGATTTCACTTCAGAGTACTCAGGTAACCGGGAGGATTATGCATAATTATACTTCAATTTCTCCTTTTCCACATGCTACATTAAGTAAGCCTGTGATATATTGCAATCTGAATAGACAATGGGGGTAGCTAAATTCATATTTCAGTCCATTTCTGGCCTTTTTTAGTCCAGTCATAAAGTATCACATTATTATACCAGTTATTTTATCTGAGTTCTGTAAAAGCAGCAATTTTGAAAAATGAAAAAGAAAAGAAGCCATTTTCTGTGATAGTTCTACATGTTTCCTAGTCAGGAATAAATCTTTTGGCTATGAGTCAATACAATTCCACTGGAATCAATTAAACTAAATTACTGCTATTGGAAATCTGGTCCAGCTGCTACAGATGACAGGATTATAGAATTAGGGTAGAGTTCATAAATAAGAGAGCATGCCTTTGAGATAATGTGAGCATCAAGTATGATCAATGCTCAATATTGGTCATTCTGGCTAGGGCTGATTGGAATTAGAGTTCACAAATAACTGAAGATCCATTTTTTTGATATAGGAAGCCTAGTACCTCAGCACCAGCAGTAATCTGCTATGAAGTCTCTCTTCATGCAGGTCATGCGTTGGTCTCAAGCAAACAACTTACTCTGTCAATGGGCCTTTTCTAATTGTTAATCTTCCTTTTCCTTTTTTAAAATCAATCTGTTCATCTTGATCCTATATATAGAAGAGAAAAAGCATATTAGTGCATCATCTATATGACAACCCTTCAAATATTTGAAGTTTTTGTAATCTCTTGATCATTTCTTTAGGTAAGCCACTTGCTCGAAGAAGCAAATGGGTACCAGTATATGGCACTGTTTTTCCATTTCCACTACAAGGCTGGCCAACGTACTCCAACTTCTCTTCACTTTTTTCTCCGGTCATTTATGCAGATATATTACAACAGGCTAAGAATATGAATCAAATAGTATGCAGAAACACTTGCAATCTTTTTAAGACTATAGGAACTCTTTTCACTGCACCCACTGGAGTTAAATACTCATCCAGATATTATCATGTTAACATTTCCCTATATAGTTCTATATTCTAAAACATGAAAATTTGTAAGAAGACAAGTTGATTCAAAGCAGTTAATGATCAGGAATTATGACAGTTTGCTTTTGACTATCATATACCCTGAATAGGTGATTATGACAATTGTACAATGAATATTAAAAAACCAGGGTCTTTTTTGTTACTTCAACCCTAACTATTTTTTTACACATGACTATGTGCTATAAAGTTTTGCATGCTTTGCAAAAGATTTGAAAAAAGTGCCCAGAAAATAGAAAAAGCTTCTATGCTATTTCTTAAAACAGCCCTAACTTTTTTAGGTTCCTATATAAGTTTAAAGAGCAGCATCTTTCTCCAGGTTTGTACAGAGAGCTGAAAAAGCTGGACTGCTTTAAGAAATAATAGTACTATTCTTGTCTGATTTAAAGCACTTGCATCCAATCTTTTTCAAAGCACGCACAGTTCTATAGACACTAGAAATAAGTCTTGAGAAATTTATTTTCAGGCTACAAAAAAAATCACAGTTGACTTCAGGTTGATTAAGATAGAGTAATTGTCACTGCTGGAATCAATTAATTAGAAGCAATGCTGCAGTTAAAGAGGGTTCAGAGTGGACTTTCTCCTGGAAACAGCTTTTGTGATGACAGCTGTTTTAGAAATTAAGGATATTAGTTGGTTAAGATGTGAAAGACAATCAAGGGTGGGCTTGTAGGTTTCATTAAGCCTTCTTACTTTTTCCTCATACACTACAGACACTGACAGTTCTAGGACAAAGGTTCTTTTCAGAATAGTGTTATAATTATTGATTTCAGCAGCTTTTTGTTTCCTGTTCTTTGATTCCTCTTCTGATTTCTCTGTATATCCTTGACGACTATAAGCAGAGATCATGTGAGCTTGTGATATGAGCAATTAATTGGACTGTTTTCCTTTTTATTAAGAGATTGTAAACATGTTTTAAGGTGAAGAAGATACCACTTGATTTTTTATGAGTCATGAAAAAAAGAATGAATCAAGTAGGGATAAAACAAATCTCTGCTAGAAGGTTCCATTTCTTTTTTTTTAATTTTTCTTTTGATAGTTTTTTCCCCCCTGTGGACTCCATTAAGGAAAAAAAATATCGCTCAGCCCCTGTTGTCTAGAGATCATGCAAAATGTGAAAAGGCAATAATTGAAGAAGCTAATTGCTGATACAGAGTTTCCCCTTCCTGTCCACATTGTTCTCTCCTGAAGACTTCTTCTTTTTCATGGAAGGAAGTTGTCAGGGACTCCCAGAATTCTTGATTTGCTCTGTGCACCTTGAGACATGTCTGAAGTGCCATTGGGCTGACCAGATCTAATTTCATGTAATGCCCCTCTATTGGCTTCTCAAGAAGCCAGCCTAGGGAAAGTGTTTCCACAATGGATCCATAGCATTTCCTTCCCTCTTTTTTGTGGAGTATGATCAGTGGCAGTGGGAAGATGAAGAAACATATATTGGTAGTTTGTACATAAAATATATATATAAAGAGAGAAGACAATAATCTATAGATTCTATTTCTATTGTATATTTATTCTGTAAATGTTGGTGTAAATTCTGTTAAATGAGAAACATATTCCAAAGTGATCAGTGAACTATTTTCATTCTCAGTGCTGTACAGATATATTTTATTGTACATTTGATATATTTATAATTTTTTAGTGTCTGATTAGTGACCACATCCTGCTGAGCTGCCCATGGGGTGGGAGGGAGGGGGTGGAGCACAAAAGGGCACTCTTGTCATTATTTCTGTGAAAATATGTAACAGTATTTCATTGTGGCATTTTGCTAAGCAACAACTGGGGTGTGATGGGATTAAGTGTTAGATGCCTTGAGCAATTGATCCATCAAGTCTCTCTGTGTTAAGACTCATATCTGCTGTTGTGTTTATCTTTGTTCTACTAGAGTTAGTTTTCTTCCTATAATATATCTGTTTCAAGGCCATTCTGTTGGTTTTGTATGGATATTCTATGTCTGTAGACTTGGACCAAGGTAAATGCCTGGCTTATTCTGACAGGAATATTACTGAAGCACTACATTAATTTGTGGCTTGTGTTCAGCTATATTGCCAATAGAATGAGGCCAAAATATGGTCATGTACTGTATGCTGCTAAACTAAAACATAGAAAAGGATAAAGGCGGGAGGGGACATCATTTCTGTCAGTGTAGAAAAATGCAGGGCCTGTAGAATCACATAAGCCCAATCTTTGTAAAACAAATAGCCAATAGAAGTTAATGAGTATATTCCTGCTCGCTTGATGGAATGAGCCTTTCCAGCTTGGTGCCTTCTGGATTTATCAGAGTTAATTTGCTTTTAATCTCAACCAACATTAAACTAACCAACCTCAGAGCTGGAAATTATGGGAAGTGAGATTTAACCCAAATAGAGGGCTCCAGGTAGGAAAGGCAAATTATTTTCTTCCATTTATCACTGGGCTACCCCTTAGCTAAACCTTATCTAGCCACTTGGGATAGGCAAAAAAAAAATTATAGCATGAACTACAGCTTTTGTAAATACAAGTATCTAGAAGAGAAATGCAACATGTAACCTATCTGGAACATGTCTGACAATATTCTTGTTTCTTTCTAAAGAATGAGCCCAGCAATCTAAGAAAATGCTTTTAATGCCAATACTCCTACTGATTTTATGTGCTTCCAGAAGAAATAGGAGACCATGAGAAGATTGAAATGGCAGGCACCTTCATATAGATTCTCCATAAGATTCCAGGAATGAAGCAAGGTCTTTGCAATTTAAAAGTCTTGTCTGAAACAATATGTTATGCAGTACATTTCCTATATCTTGGTCCAAAATCAAATCTTATTAAATTTCTTGGAGCAGCCATATAACTATTGTCTTGGAAACAAGTCGTGGCCTCTAAATTTTGGGGGCTTCCACTTTGATCAGCCTTTCCAGCATTGGCATGATGTAGTTTTCTTATCAAAAATACCTGATGGGCTACATGCGGATAGTGTAAAACACCCAGAAAGTGATGTAAAACACTATGGGCGGTATATAAGTCTAAGGGCTATTGCTATCTGGAAGCATGAGTTGCCTGAACCATATTCACGCTTAAGGTCAAAATGGATCCTATAACTATTCCTGGCTCACCTATGACATCATAAACTGAGCCCAACTTTCTGCCATCATAAGTTGATCCTTCTAGTCAATGAGTCAATGCTCCCAAGATATATCTTGCTCTGGGTTCTAAAAAAGACTTATAAAGCAAACAATAAATGAAGATACGATGAATCCCAGTGTGATGATATGTGGTTAGATTATTATGAGGTGAAACGGTATTATGATAGAAATATAGTAAGGAGGGGGTGGCAATATCTGTCTGATTCTATGCAAAGACAGGCAAGCTTAGTTACCATATTTGGCCATTGGATGGCAGCATAGAAACTTTTTCTTGCCATCTATAAGCCTCTAAATTGTGTTGCTCACATATGGTAATCCTAAATGTGTGTCAGATCATTCTGTAAAACAAAAACCTAGTGGGATTATTTTATAGTAAAGTCAGCAACATTGAACACTAATGGCAGCCTCTTGAAATTAGCTTAGCCTGCCTTCTGATAGTACCGTTTAGATGTGATGTGACTGCAGCTACTAGAATTTGTAAACCACCACACCAAAAGCTGAGTCAGTTTAAGGTGGTTAGTATTTTCAGACCCAAATATTATCAGTCTGAAAGGTCAACATCAGAACTGAGGCTGGTGCTTATCAGTTCTACAGTAATTCTATTCTGGATGGGGCTTTTTTTTACCAGCTGATCATTTGTGCTTTGCCTCAATGTTCTAATATTCCAGTCAGCCTCATTAACTATAATCATGAAATTAAGGACTGCTTTCAGATTACTGAAACGTTCTGCATTTTTTACAAAACATCTAGCAAGAAAAAATACTCAACAATGCAGCAGGAAGTCAAATAGTGAACCTACATTCTTAATGAATAATCTGTCCACACACTTCAGGTGGCTTTAAGAAAAATATTTTTAACTTGTCAAATTTTACTCGGTATTCTTTTTATAGTATTGAATGTTAGGCTTTTTAAAGTCCTACTGGGTCCTATAGGCAGCTACTAATGGTGCCTATCGTAAGCCTGTTGTAATACTTATTTAACTCTCTATGGCATGATTTCTTGGCTCCCACCAAGGAATTTCCATCAACCTACTATAGTCCATAGCCCTGTGTCATAAGAGTATATAGACTATATCATAGAGTATATTAGTGATAGAGAATTAAGGGGAAAAACCCTTTTCTTAAAAAAGGAAGTCTCACATGTCATCTTCATTTATGATCAGAAAACTGCAATATTATTAAAACTGCTGTCAGAAGGAACTTTGATTGCCTGAATCTGTTGATGTCATTCAAAACATCTTTGGGACAGAACAAATATACATTGATTTTACAGTAATCCAGAAAGATGGAGAAGAAATAAATGCTATATTAGTGTATCTCATGGAAAAAAGTGTCAGGATGAAGATAGCATAGATTTAAGCTTATCTTGCAGAACTGGATCAGCTGGGTCCCAGACTTACATCTTGAATCCATGCTGAGAAGGCTGTACATGAAATGAGGATGCTGAACTTGAGGAAGGAGGCTGCTGGATTTTCTGAATTGCCTGCATAGAAAAAAAAACTAGAAAACATATGGCTGATGAAACTGGATGGGGATGGGGGTGAATGGGAAGCACAATTTGTAGTGACTTATCTCATATACACCATAGCCAGTGTAACCACTATCTCAAGCACCCTGTGTCAGCAGGAGAATTCTGTTGTATGGGAGAAATACTGTAACCCATAGCAGCCTGCAATTAAAAGAGTTTCTTCTTTACCTTGCATTGTCTTCTGGGCTCTTTTTTTTGGGGGGGGGGTGTCCCTTGTTTCAAAAAGCTTATAAACAATATTCACAGGTTCTTGATAAAGAGCTATAGTGGGGAGTACCATGAATGTTTCCATGATGTGCTACTTCTATCCAAGTTATAAATTAAACTTGGCTACCCACTCATCAACCCAATCTCAGGAAGCCCGTTTGCCTCCACATTATACTATCCACTTTGGCTTACGTGAATGTTCCTGACTCTTTCAAAGATAGGTCTGAAGAAGCCTTTACCATCCAAGTGTATTTTCAGGGTGGCAGGGAACCATGGAGGGCATTTGGATACATTTGCCTTACCAATGGACCTCTATGTTGGTAGAAAGCCGTTTTGCCCTCCCACATCAGAAGGAAGATAGTACTCATTTAGCTTCCTTCATAAGTGACATCTGAGAGGCTGGGAAACGACCCTCCCAGGGGGTGAATGGCAGCACTCTACACAAACCTTGATTATATCTGGCCACACATGCCCTATGTGCCTAGTCCTGGTCCTCACTGGATACTGTACTACTATCTTGAATAGAAGGCATGATTTGTGCCTCACATAAGTAGCAATACTAGGTTGCTGCCTAAAATAAAGTTGTATAGGCTCCGATTGCACAGCCTGGAAAATGTGATACCATCTGAGACTTAAATAACCACAAGATGTCTCTTTGCTTCCAGGATGTTGATCAAAGCTCCAGCAAAGCTTGTTGATTTTATTCCTTTGTAATTGCAGTTTTGTGACTTTGGCACAAAAAGTGCAAAAGACCATGTATTTTGTAACAGAAGAGGAACAAATCTTCTCCAAGATATTCTGCTGAAGAGTTTTAAGACAATTAACAACAAATCAACAATTAGCAACAAATATGATTAGGGGGCTGGAGGTTAAAATATATGAACAATGATAGCAGGAATTGTATATATATGATCTAGTGAAAAGAAGGACTCGGGGTGACATGGTAACAGTGTTCCAATGTTTAAGGGGCTCCACAAAGAAGAGGGGTTAATCTATTCTCCAAAGCATCAGAAGGCAGGACAAGGATGGAAACTAATCAGGGAGAGAAGCAACCTAGAACTAAGGAGATATTTCCTGACATAACAACCAGTGGAATGGCTTGTCCTCGGAAATTGCAGGTGTTCTGTCACTGGAGTTTTTAAGAAGAGATTGGCTAGGCATTTGTCCAGAATGGTATAGAAGGTTGGACTAGAAGACCTCCAAGGTCCCTTCCAACTCTGTTATTCTGTTAACAAGTAACTTCAGGAACTGCCAAATAGTTGTTCCACAGCATAGTTGAAACTACTTATCTGGCCTTGTTGGGAAATGGTACTTGGAAAAGAAGGGGAATTGTCATAGTAAAGACAAATGACATGAAAAATACCTATAGTCCTTTGAACTGTAAGTTACAGAACAAAATATAATTACCAGTATTCTGAGTTAGTGTTTCACTCACTTATCAGCCTTGTCCAGGGGTGGGCTGCTGCGGGTTCACAGGGGTTTGGGTGGATCCTTAGCGAAGATTCTGCATGGTTTGGCGAACTGCCAAATCCCACTCCTGGCTGGTCCTGCCCACCCTGTCCCTCCCCTCCCCTCCGGCCCCACCCCTCCTACTCCACCCT
>JANHFL010001673.1:149232-173088 GCA_032468155.1 Oxyrhabdium leporinum | reverse complement strand
TACTTTCAGTTCCTTATTTCTCGTGGTTTCGTCCTTCTATGTCCAAATATATTTATAAAGCTACATACTTTGCAAAATCATGTTTCACAATTAGCAACGGCTCAGCAGGATTACAAATAGTTCTGGTACATTTTGAAATCATCCTATCTAAAATTTGGTTCATGTCTCTTTATTCTGGGGCCTGCTATTATCCAAAGGCCTTATTGAATCTGATAGATCAATAGCCTATACTTTTATTTCCCACACCTGCCAGCATAAGACCAAAATGTGGACATTCCTAAGTGAATTGAGAAAATTAGTTCTTTAATTTATCCCAGCGTTTGGTTAAAAAAAAATCAACATACTGTTACATAGATATTTATAATTACAATATTGCATTTGGCTAAATTAACCCCAACAGCTTAACACCATGTGTATCAACACCTTCTCAGACACAATCCCATGTGGCACTACAAACAGCATTAAAGAAGTTCACTGACTAATCATGTAATATTATATAATATAGGGGCTGGACCTCCTATAACAAACTAAAATTTTCTTTACAATCTTATGTCCTGGAAATAAGGATCATCCTTCTTGGCCTTCTAACCAGCAATGTTGCAAGAAATCATTAAGATTTCCCTTTGTCCCTTGCTCAGGACTGAGAGTAGGTTCAAGTGTATTTGTTCTGTCAAAGGAGGTTCTGCCAGATAGGAATAGAATGGATTTGTCAGATCAGCTGTATGGCTAGCTTAGATGGAGACTGGAGTGATCTTCAAAGGTAATAGAACTTGAGACTCAACATGTGGTGGAAAAGATCACAGCAGCAGAAAAATTTGCATTTCAATTGGACAAAAGCACTGAAATCACTGGTGAGGCAATTAATTGGCTTTGTGCGTGTTCCTGATTCTACTGTATCTAATGGATGTCCAGGCAAGTAGGGGTGAAGTTATTGGAGTAGATCAGATGATAAATAGTTCCCATGGGATCCTCAGTGAAATCGGTTTGAGAGCTGTGACTGGGATCAGTTTGCCCAGAGTTGGAATTTGTAGCCAGATGGAGGAAATACCAACTTTTGTTATAATGTTTATTTGGATTTAAAACAGGTTTGGGGGAGGGCATATAAAAGAAAACAAATATCTTTTATACCAAAGCAGTAGATTATCTGTGAAGCCACAACTAAATCTCTCTCCTGTCTACATGAGGTTTCTACTGAGCTTATGCCACTAGCTGGCATCAATGCAATAGAGAAGACATGAATGAATAATTTGTTTGGAGTTGCAAGGACATCAGTTGGGGAGCTTCTTCTGTCATGCTCTCCTGGAAATGGGTCTATCAAGAAGAAGGGCTGCAGTCTGACAGTGGGTGTTCACTATAGCTCTCCAGGTAGAATAGAACAATCTAGCCAATATTGGCAGGATTTAAATAGGAAGTCTTCACAGCAAATTGCCTATTCACTCTTACTGGCCCAACACACTGTGGAACTTTTTATTTAGTCAATTTTAATGCCTTCTGTAACCCAAGAGGAAAGATATAACAATACCCCTTTTGCAGAGTGAACCTGAGACTCTAGCCCACAGGTTCATTCAATGTCCTTTCTACAGCAACTAGTGCTCTACTTCACATTGTCTTTTCCACTTGCTCTGTTCTTTGCCTTTTTATTGTTTACCTAACATTTCCAGGATGGTTGCAACATTTATGCAAGTTGCCATTGTTTTAAGCAAGGAAACATTATCCTACATTCTAGGATTGTATAAATGTACATTTTCTTATGTTTTCTATGTTGTTTTATGTTTTCTCTGTTACTTTTCACTGGTCAAAGGCTGCAGTAAAGTTACATATCCACATATACTATGTCTGGTTGCTGCCAAGTAGCAATGTGGACATAAATAAATAAAATGCATATATATCTTCTAGTATATTGGTTTTAGTACTTTACTCATAAAGAAGGGTTTTTTAAATTCATATTTATTAGTAGTTTACCAGTATCTGTAGGGTTTTGCAGCTTGATCCATTTTCTTTCTATTAATCATCTCAACACCTAAGTCTTGCAATCTTCTTTAAAAGTTTTTATAAAACATGGTCACCAACCATAATAAAGATACAACTAACACCAATATCTCAACTCCAGCTAATGGGAATTCTGAGCTATCAGAGGCAGAGCATTTTCCACATTTGTAAAGGAAGAAAAGGAGTTTTTGGTAAGAGCAGTAAAGGAGAATTTAGCTTGCTGTGATTGTTAAGTTTGTAACTGAAAATAAACATCCTTATGGTACATTCTATAGCATATTTATGATGGCGTTGACACCCAGGAGTAAAACATACACTGTACCTATGGAAAATCCCTGGTTTCTTTCCCACCACTTCCAGGTGAGGTGTGAAACACCTGGATTCAGCAGGCTAGATGAATAGAATAATAAAATGAAGGGTTCAAAATAGTCCCAAAGATATTCTAGCCCAACATAGGTCCAGGTATCCAGCCTTTGTTTGGGTACGTCCACAAAGAAGAGCCCACCTCTCTTGATTTGTAGAATACCTCTTATAGTTGGAGCATTTTTCCTAATGTGCATCCAAAATCTGCTCTTTGAACTTAAATCCACTGGATTCACTCTCTGACGTTGTGTGTTAAGTAACTTCCTCTGTGCCATAAGCATTTGTTTTCTGCAATTCATTCTTTTTATAACATGGAGTATTCTGTCTGGGGCAGGAATACTAACAAGTCAAAAAGAAACGAAATGCAAGGCATCAGTAGCAACAAGGAATCATAGCCGTTGCCAGGCAACGCAGACAGCGATTGGCTGGATGGACCAAAAGTATGGACTCACTTCTCTAAATCCATCTCTCGTGTTCTTTATCGCTATTGGTATAAAACTAACGCGCTTCTTTTCCTGAAACGATTCAAGGTTTCAGATTTCTCATTTTCTGCATTCGATCGGGGTGGGTGGGTTAGGATCTCCTTTGGAACTAGCGCATTTGTACTACTCAGCCTTGGAGGCCCCGGCGAAAGAGGGCTTTTTTCCCCGCGTTTCCCTCACTCCTTTGCTAAATAAAATGCAAAAGGAAACACGCAGCGAGCGAGCCTGGCCCATTAACGTCCGCCAACCCCGATCGTGCAAAGGCAGACAGCATCTTGCCAGCTCCCGTTCGGCTTGGAAGATGGGCTGGGCAGGGCAGGGCATACACGAGCGCGAGTATCCGGGCAACGGGCAAGCGCAAAGCCATTCAGAGGAAAACCGCCGGGGCTACCAAATACGCGCCGCCCTTCAGCGAGCGCCCTCTCTGGGTTGCAAGAGAACCGCCTCTGGCTGGCTTTGCGCTTCCTACGGCTTTTCGGCACGGCATTTTGGCTCGGCTTTGCCGTCCGGACGCCGCCGGCAACAGGCTGCTTTGTGGCAAAGAGCCACGCGGGCGCCCCTGCTCGCAGACACTCTCTCTCTCTCCTCCCCCCGCCTTTGGTCGCGCAGCAACTTGTGGATTGCGCCGAGCTGCCCCGAGCTGCCAGCCCTTCCCTCTACGGCCCCTCCCAGTCCTGGAGGAGGGGAAAACGTAGCGAGCGCACGCGAGAGAGCCCAAGTCGCCCGAGCGGTGCGCTCCTTCCACTCCCTCTTCGCCCTCCCACAGTTTGAAAATGAGACAGCGCCAAGTGGGCTCGGGTTGCTCCCGCTTTCTCGGAAGCGCACCTGACGCCCGGCGAGCCCACCCGCCCCCTTTCGCCTCGGCCGTGGCAAGACCGCTGCTCTCCCGCTTAGAGCCGATGGTCTCCGACGGCAAGCGGATCCCTCTGTCGGAAGCCTGAACCTCGGTTATCCAAGCCAAAGCCCCGCTCAGAGCCCCTCTGCCCTCTGCGACGGCGGAACCGTTCAGCCCAAGAGGCAACTGCCGAGGCTGCGCCTCGGTACATCGGCTTTTCTTAACCGGCTCCTCGCCTCGTCCAGGAAAACGGCCCGGGGGCTTTCTGCTGCGCTGACGGGGGGGTCTTTGTTTTGTGTGTTCCGATTGCCTGGAAGGGAAAGGCGGGGGAGGCAAGGCGAGACCCGGCGAATTGGTTGCGTATCTCGGGCGGTGCGTGGGAGAGGGAAGCGTGTTTACCCGAGGAGGTCTTCCGAAGTTTAAAATCGTCTTGAAAGTCACCTCGAGCTTCTCTTCTCTACTTTGCAAAGACGGGGCTATTTACCAACCAGCGGCGGAAAGCAGAAGAGGCGTCTCTTCTTCCTACAACTAGGAATCTCTTCAGGTGGTGTTTTGTTCTCCGGTTCCTTTCGCTTGGCCAGAGCCTGTGCCCTAGATGAATTGCCCGCTGCGCCGATTCAGGTCTGTGGCCATTTGCTTCCAGCCCGCCCAAAAGGAGATATAATCCTTCTGCTATCTTGGTTGGCCAGACAGGGCCGTTTCCTTCCACGTCGGGGCTTTGCTGCCGGCTCACAGAGGCACTTGTTGCAGCTCCTCGCTGAGGTTTGGGAGGGCTTGAGAAGACTTCCTTTCCTCCCCTCCAAAATAACGGCGGGGCGTTCAACCGACCTCCATCTCACCAGCCCCCTCAGGGCACAGCTGGTGCAGAGCCTTTCTCTGCTTCTCCCCCACCCCCTGCTTCTGGGCCAGAAGGAAAAGGGTTATCAGAAGCACTTCTGGCCCACCTAACCTAATCTATGATCAGCTCCGTGTGTGTTTCATCTTACCGTGGGCGCAAGTCAGGGAACAAGCCACCCTCCAAAACATGCCTGAAGGAAGAGATGGGCAAAGGAGAAGAGTCCGACAAGATCACGATCAACGTGGGGGGCACCCGGCATGAGACCTACAAGAGCACTTTGCGCACCCTGCCTGGGACCCGCCTGGCCTGGCTGGCAGATCCCGATGCCCAGAGCAATTTTGACTTTGATGGACAGAGCAATGAGTTTTTCTTTGACCGCCACCCAGGCATTTTCTCTTATGTCTTGAACTACTACCGCACGGGCAAACTACACTGCCCGGCAGATATCTGTGGGCCCCTCTTTGAAGAGGAGCTGACTTACTGGGGCATTGATGAGACTGATGTGGAGCCTTGCTGCTGGATGACTTATCGGCAGCACCGGGATGCAGAGGAAGCCCTGGATATCTTCGAGAGCCCTGAGCCTGGCAGCGGGCTGGCTGGGGAAGAGACTGAGGATGAAGGGGCCCGGGAGATGACCCTTCAACACCTGGGCATGGAGGATAGGCCTCCGGGGGCCTCAGGAGGAGGAGGAAGTGGCTGTTGCCGGAACTGGCAGCCTAAGATGTGGGCACTTTTTGAGGATCCCTATTCATCAAAGGCGGCCCGGGTGAGTCAGTAAGAGAGGGCAGGGAGACCCGGTTTCCTAGGGTGGATTGGTAGGTATGTGCCCCACTTCTAATGCCTACCGAATACAATTGGATGCCCTTCTGATATGTAGGACTACAAGCCCCTTCATTCCCAGGCAACATTCCCAGTGACCAATTTGGATGAAAAGCACTGTATTGTAGCATATTTGATTGGGGAAGATTGAATGAATCACTTGGGTTTGGGGACATGCAAAAGCAAAAAAGTCCTCCCCCCCTCCCTCACTATGTTTCCTTGCAGATTTACTACTGTAGTTGCTTTACATTTCAAGCTTTCAAAGTTTCAGCATAGTTCTTCACCTGAGAGTGACCCCTCCTTGCTCTGCCACTGCTTCTCTTATTTTCCCCTTTATTTGCCATTTCTGATGCAGGTAACATGTCTTGCTCTTTTTCATTGTGTATGTGTTTTTATTGTGCATGGTGAAGATCTAGCTGCTTTATATTCCCCAGTTATTTATCAGTACTGCACACAAATACTCTCTGCAGCCGAGAACAGAGCTTATATTTAGGGGTCTCTTTGGAGGCTTGGAAAAATCTGCTTACCAGCACATCCTTGAAATAGATTTTTTTTCCTCCCATCAAATCCAACATTTGACGGTTTGGAGAAAGCCTAATCAGATTTTTTTTTCCTTTGTATATTCTATTTTTCTACCTGCAGGATTGCCAGGTCCTCTGAATTTACTAGTGGTAGAAGATGTAGTGTACCTCAGAAGAGGGATAGTACTGGTAGATCCCTTGGTATTAGTTAGACATTTCTAATTCTCCATTATTAAAGAATAATAACAGGAAAATGATTTTTCCATTGAAATTAGGTAGTTAAATACAAGTAAGTTTTGCGAAGTCATGAATGGGCTTTTGCATAAAAGAACTGTACTCTGAATTAAGTTTGGTACAGAAAATTTCCTTCTAAGCTGTGAGACATCCAACAGAGGCTCCATCAAGAAAGATTTCATTTGTCCAAGCAATTAAAGTTCTGTTGTGTCTGCATGTTTACAGAACTCCACATACACCCACACAACAAACATCAAAGACTTACTTTTGTCCGGTTTTTCTTTCTATTGTGCTATGTGATGTTTTCCTATAGTTTTCCCATATCTGAATTAATTTACCCTTAATATTTTCAATAACATGGCTAGTACAAATTGAGGTCTGATAGAAATCCCTGTATTAGTTTTCTATTGAGATTCTGTTTCCCCCTTTTTTTAAAAAAAAATAAACACTTTATGCCTTTTAATAGAAATATATCATTTTCATTCCCAATCAAGACCCTATAAATTAGTAATGAACAATGTCCACACTTCTTTGTTTTTTCTTATTTTTTTAAAGTTCTTTTTTGTGATACAAGCATACTTTTTACATCCAAGAAACAAATATCCATATATGTGCTTTAGAACATAGAATAACATGATTGGAAGGGAACTTGGAGGTCTTTTAGTCCAACCCGCTGCTCAAGCATGAGACCCTATATCATTTCGGACAAATCTCTTTTTGAAATCCTCCAGTAATGAATTTCTTAGTCACATGATATATATACGTTCTGCCATACATATTCTGAGCTTTCCGTCTTGTGTATACCACTAGGATGAAGAACATAGTAAGATTTAAAAGTGTAAACTCTGAACCTAGTTTTGCTTCTCATAAAATTCACCTCAAAATGTATATTCCATAGGGAGGGTTAACTGGGAAGTGCCAATAAAATTTATCCAAAATATTTTCTTTCACCTAAATTCAGACAATTCAGGCATTCATATCCCCAAAACATTCATTTTAGATGGAATTTATAACTATTTAAGTCTCAAAAGTATTCGATTTCCACAACTACTGTTGATCAGAAAATATAAACAGATTTGTTGAAAATCATCATCTGGATTTTTTTCTGTATTACCTCTGGTTGAATCTTGCCTACTTTAGAAAAAAAATCTGTGATTGTTCTCCATGGCCAGGTGATAAAAAGTTGAACATAGGTGAGAAATAAACAATTTTGCTAATAAGGATCATTGGTATCTAGCAAATGGAGAGTGAGGACAGCTGCCTTCCAGCTTGTTATGAATCCATGAAAACATGGCTATTTCTATTCAGTTTTCCCTCAGTAGCTAACTACCTTTTTAAACCTTACTTTTTCTTTTTTAAAAGAAAGAATCAGTATTATTAATTAGGAAGATATTTCAACCTGTTGGAGAAAATAAAAATAAGTGACCCAGTGTCAAGGTCAGATAAAGAATTTGGAAAGAAACATGGATTTCCAGGGCACAGAGCCATTACATAATAAGAACATCCAGCATTGCCTAAATTAAAGGAGACAAAATATATATTAGCATCTGGCCAGCCTGTCCCGGTTGATTCCACTGCGCTCTAAAAGAATTGACAAGAGTTGGCAATTGAGGTTCAATTCTTCTTCATTTCCAGGCTTCTTCCCAACTATGATAAGGATTTTTTTAAACTAAAAAAAAATCAGCAAAGTAATCTCAACATTTATCTATTCTAATATTCTAATAATATTCTAATAATATCTATTCTAATATCTATTCATTTACCTATTCTAATATCAGTACTGAATTCAAAAAGAATGTTTAAACAGTGAATAAAACATGAATGGGATATCTGGCAAAGTGCTTTTATAATTAGCTAGTGCAGAAAAACCCTTTTTCCTAAAAAGTTCTATTGTAAAGGAAAGTCATGTGAACACCCTGTTGTGACAGCCTCATCCCCAAAATATATCTATTTGTTCATAAACTCACTACAGTCGTCTGCCTTCCATCCATCCCTCATTACACAACAGCCATTTTGTTGACTTCCACCTCTCTTCATCTTCCTATAGGGCAGTGGCCCCCAATCTTTTGGGCACCAGGGACCATTTCCACAGAGAGAGGTTTTTCCGTGGACTGGAGGGGATGTGGTTTCACGTGCTGCCTGCATCCTGCTGATAGGGCTTCGCTTGTTTGCGCGGCCTGGTTTCTGGCATGCCGCGGACCGGTGCCGGTTCACAGACCGGGGATTGGGGACCCCTGCTGTAGGGCACTGTTTTTCAAACTTGGCAACATTAAGATACTGGACTTCCAACTCCCAGAATTCCCCAGTTAGTTGATTTTAATGTTGCCAAGTTTGAAAAGCATTGCAGTAGAACCACAGAGGGCATAATATAACCTGCCAGACAGAATCTCAAGTCTCCATCGTAATCCTGATGGTGGAGTAGTTCCTCCAAACTGGCCCTGGGGAGAAAAGCACTCTCATCCTCCTAGCAAGGCAAACAAACCCTTTCATGAGGGCAAAAAGCTTCAGTGAAGGAAACAGCTGTCCTTAATCACAAGGAGCTCCACAGGGAGTTGGTGGAAGCCCAGTAGTGGAAAATGGCCGAGGACAGGAATTTAAGCCATATCTTTGGCATCCAGGACAAGCAACCAAGATAGGCAGACTACAGAAAAGAGAGCAGCAAACATCATTCCACTTTTCCATCATGTATATCAAAATGCAAGTAGGGCTCTCATTGTTAGGAACCTCATTGTTTGTGTAGATATAGGAGCGAGTGTGTGGAGGGTTTCAGAATTTCGGCATGAGAGGCACCTCAGACTTTCCTCCCCATAGGTATCCTTGATGGTTGTGATGCTCACAACCAAGGGTGAGTTCTGTAATGGAGAATCATTGCAACAGACTGGTTATATATCTGATTCACACATGATTTGCTTAATTGTAGCTTATTGAATGGACCATATAAGCCACGGGTGTCAAACTCGCAGCATCATGTTGCTGTTATGTGATGTATCGTGACATTTGTTCCCTTTGTGGAGCTGGGGTGGGTGTGGCTTGTGTGTGATGTGTCCGGCCTGCGGGCCACCAGTTTAACACCCCTGGTATAAGCATTGTCTTATATTTCACAAAAATATCTATGGAATGATTTGAAAGCAAATGAGCAATGGTTACTCTTTGGTAAGGAAACTGTCCAGGCTCAATTCTGCCTGGGTACATGACTTCTAATTTGCACAGTTTGCTCCTAATCCTAGATTCTGTGAGTTGGTTATGATCCCAGCAGGTAGGAATGCTTCTAGTAATTTAGTGCAGTGTTGATACTTTTTGAAAATAAAGCTTGACTTGAAGAAGGCTTTATTTTTATTTTATTTTTGTTATCAGACTTTTACCATTCTTTAATTTTGGTCTTGATTTTAACACTTTTTAAATATTTTGTAGTGTAGTTATTCTTATCCACTGAAATAGAAAGGCAAATTATAGCTGGATTAAACAGAAGCAGTTAAGACTCATATACAGAATACTACTCATTATAAATGTATACACAAATGTACAGTTATATTTCTTCAAGAAAGTTAAAAACAACATTCCACAGTGATTTCAAGGCTGCAGTGATTACAGTGTTTGATTACACTAATCGTCCCTTTCTAAGTTCATAATGGGGAGGGGGGAGCTATTTCATCAATTCTGTCCAACTTTTCTCTGTAGTTCAAAAGCACCTCTGTAACACAATTCATATTTTGTTTACAAGACTGATTTGCTGGTAGTTTTACTGTTTATTTGTAAATTAGAAAGCCTGCATGAATTGACTTGGATAATTCATGCCATGGGGTTAATATGTTATCATAGTAAGCAAATAGTCTCATTTGCCTTGTGCACGCAGTTTGGGTGTCTATGGAACCACTGTGAGCCATGATGTGGAATAAAGCTTCTTCCTTATTGTTTCCAGGCTTTGGGACTACCCACCACATAAGCCACAGAGACTAACCTTTTGGCACACAAAGTTTTTAGTAGATGGTTCAAAAGAGCAGGGAGCTTTTGATCGATTATATCTTCCTTTGTGCAGGGTGTATGGTTTGCCACCTCAGAATTACTCGCCAAAGTTTTTGATAAGCAATTTGTATGTGAGTGATGGGTCCTTTGTAGTTTTTGTTGAAAGAGGAGGCAAATGGCAGATTGTTGGGGGCAATATGCTGATTCTGTAAACTGCTTAGAGAGAGCTGTAAAGCATTGTGAAGTGGTATATAAGTCTAAGTGCTATTGCTATTGCTATTGGAGGAGGAGGGATAGTCCAGTCTGGTCTTCTTCAGCTGCCACTGCAGATAGTCTTTGCTGAAGCCACCCAGCCAGAGTCATAATGGCCAGGATTGAAAATTTGACAGAAGAAGGCAGAAAGAATCTCTAAAGCAAAATGAGATGAGCTTAAGGAAACTAAAGGTATTTTAATTAATTGCCAGGCTAGTAATAACTTTTTATAGCAATTGAAACTGAGCATTTCTCCTAAAGATACCTATAAGGTCCCATTTTCAACCTTATATAGAACATGATAGGCAACTTTTGCCCACCTTGTTTCACATCATTGTCATGCCTAGAAGTGAGGGGACCATTTACAACGCCTTTTTGAGGGATTTAAACCCTTCAGCAAAGCACTCTTTTGAAAGTTTGCTCAACCTTTAAATTAAATAAAATTGATAACATTCTAAATTGATCACTGTAATACTATATTGTACTGGAGCTAAATAGGAAGGCTGTCCTCAAGCCCCCATTGGTTCAGAAGGGGACAACTAAATTATTGAGTTTATAGGACCAATTTACACCAGGATTCTTCAGCTAAGGAGGACTGGCCATTGCACCTTCCTCTGATTGTATGCTATGTCTCCTCTTATAAACAAAGATAGCTTAAAAATCACAGCTCTATCCAGTGTTTGTTTACAGTGCTTTCTCTGGCTCTGGCTTGTTCATTTGGCTTTTGGTAGCTTGTTTTGACAGGAAAAAAATCAAAGTCCCTGGATTAGGCAGCATGCCAAATTGCGGATGAATAGAATTGTCCAAGGTATGTTAGTTGTACTTCTTCAGGAGGAACAAGTGGTTTATTGCTCATTTTGAAAAAAATCTGGTTTAGTGTGTCACATAAATATAACGGGTAACTTCTTTCCAGATTCAAGAATTGAGCTTTGATTTATAAACACTGTTTGTTTCGAGGTCAGGGAACAAAAGAAAACTGGACCTCTAATATGCCTTCATCTTATATCAAGTTATTTTCTTCTCACTGAAAGGAGAAGAATCCCTTGGAAATGATCAGAGAAGTCACAATGCTAAGAAAGGCAATTTTTTGCCACTATTTCTGATATGTATTTTACTAATACTAAAACACAAGTTTTGCCAAAATTCTGTTTATTTTTGGGCTGCTAATTTTAAATTAATTTTAAATTAAAAAACAATTTTATGGAAGCATGCTGTTACCTTAGCAGAATTATTTTGACCTGTCCTTTTATATAAGTGTATTTACTAAAGGAGAGCGAGAGAGAGAAATAATTCTGGTTCAATGTATCATATAAATATAATGGGTGGCTTGTTTTCAAATTTAAGAATTGAGCTTAAGAATGCCCAATTAAGAATGAGTTGTTTTATGGTTATTTTTTAGTAGACTTTTTTGTGGGAGCTTGGAGGAAAAAGTTATTGGCATTCCTTTCTGCACTTGTACCTTCAGACTACCATGCCCATCCAGAAAACATATATTAATATGTTTATATTATATTAATGTCCTTTTGAGTTGATTTCCACAATATGCCACTGTAATGGTTATAGGTTAAACAATGTCATAGAGGAGAATTGAAAACCTCTTAGCTTTTGCAACCTGTTGGTTACTAATTCAGTAAGAGTGTTTGGTAGACTGGTTTTTCATTGGGTTGATGAAAATGGTGCATATTTGTGTACGTGTTCTTGTTTTACATTTGTCCCAGTTACACAGGTTTTGAAATATCCTGCATTTTGAGAAGCTGCAGCCAAGAATTTTTCTTTAGAAAACAGACTGGACATGGTATCAAGGGGGTATCATTGAGTAGGTTCAATGTCAAATGACACTTAAGCAAAGTAAATCCAAATGGGCAATTTTTTTGAAGTGTGTTTAAGCATTATTTTCTTAAACTCTCAGTGCAATGGATCATACTTAGTTGGATCCTGTATTTAATGGTGTTTTAAAATCAGATTAGATACAGAGTTTGCATTTGATTGTTCTGTTACATAATCACTGATTGCATAATTGGAAATGGGACTTAATTACCATAGGTTATGATACCATGTAAGAGATCATTGTGGGGAGAATATAGAAAGCAGTGACTTTGTATAATAATACAAATTGGCAATTATTCCCATAGCATAGAATAAAAGAATTCTGTTCAATAGTTTCCAGTGTTTCCCTTTAGACATTCTTCATTTTCAAAACTTGTTTGATATGTGATGTGGGAGATTCTTGATCAGAAGAGGCAAACTGCAGCTCCCTTGGGTATTTAACTATTTTTACTCTATTTCCAAAGATAATATACTTGTACATATACAGAAAAAAAGCAAAATGAAAATACATTAAGTGATAAATGATCACATTTTATAAGTGATATATCAGTTCTATAAAAAAGACCCACCATGTTAATGTTTGGTTATGAAAGAATTTTAGATTATTATTGTAAGTAACATGAACATTCCAATTAGTAGCAAATCAGTATAGCTAGCAAATAGTCTCCTGGATTAACAAATAAGTAACATGATTTTGAATAATAGTCTCCTTATTCTTCCGAATCTTCAGAGCTTTTCTGCCACTGTTCAGGTAATAAAGCAGAGAAGTAGCTATCTTGCATATTCATATAAGCGTTAATTCCTCCCTTTGTTGGCAAACTAATCTGCAGAGGAAAATGAACATAAATGAGGCTGGAGCACAAGCAAATGTAATCAGTTGCAGCTGGGCAATTGAATTTCTCTGTTTATTGTTAGTATCAGGGGAAGGTGTTAGATTAACCTTTGGGATGGAAGGTAAAACCAAATCTGCCAATAAATTTTACTCCTGTCTTTGAGATGACAAATTTCATGCTGCCAAAGAATTGAACTGAATTAAGAGAAGCGGAATCTCATTTGCTCAATCTGAGTCTAACACCTGGGTACAAATATATTTATTATTATTCCTATTACAGTTGTACAGTTTAGTGAGCCTAACGTAAAAATAAAATATATAGAATTAGAACATTTGTTTTTTGTATCTTATGATTTATGATTGTAACTGATTTATATCTATGACTTATCACTTTGTTGTTTGTATGTACACTGAGAGCTTATGCACCAGAGACAAATACCGGTACCTTGTGTGTCCGATCACGCTTGCCAATAAAGAATGTTCTATGAATAGTTATAATAGATGGATAGATTGAAATCTGCGGTCTTCAATTTTGATGGTCTACAATGGATCATAGGAAAGAGAAGAAGAGGCCCCTATAAACTGTGTAAGGAGTCATTCAATGATTATTTCTCACCCTAGATTCAAATGAAGCATGTTTCTTTATTCCAAGCTTTCTTTGTAGTGATTAAAATGAGAAAGGTAGAGAATAAAAGTTTTAAAATTTATAATCTTGTTTTTTGGGTTGCTTTTCTTCTCCCATAGGTTTTTTTTAACGTTTCACCATATATTTTCCCTTCTTTTTCAGATCATTGCCTTTGCTTCCCTTTTTTTTATTCTAGTATCTATCACAACTTTTTGTCTGGAGACACATGAAGCCTTCATCATAGATACCAATGTGACTGAGACCCTAGTAGTGGGCAACACGACGGAGATTGTTGTGATGAAAAAGATGGAGACAGAACCTATTCTTACCTGTATTGAAGGAGTTTGTGTGCTGTGGTTCACTCTGGAGTTTCTGGTGCGCATTGTTTGCTGCCCGGATAAATTGATCTTCATTAAGAACCTTCTTAACATCATTGACTTTGTAGCCATCCTACCCTTCTACTTAGAGGTGGGACTCAGTGGCCTATCATCCAAGGCTGCACGAGATGTGCTGGGCTTCCTGAGGGTAGTTCGTTTTGTCAGAATCCTCCGGATCTTCAAGCTGACCCGCCATTTTGTGGGACTTCGGGTGTTGGGCCATACACTCCGGGCCAGTACCAATGAATTCCTCCTTCTCATCATCTTCCTGGCTCTAGGAGTTTTGATTTTTGCCACCATGATCTATTATGCCGAAAGGATTGGGGCCAAGCCATCTGATCCTAGTGGTAGTGACCATACCCACTTTAAGAATATTCCCATTGGATTTTGGTGGGCAGTGGTAACCATGACAACTTTGGGTTATGGAGACATGTATCCCAAAACTTGGTCAGGTATGTTGGTGGGAGCTCTTTGTGCCCTGGCTGGTGTTCTTACCATTGCTATGCCTGTTCCAGTCATTGTCAACAACTTTGGAATGTATTACTCTTTGGCCATGGCGAAGCAAAAGCTCCCAAAGAAGAAAAAGAAGCACATACCCCGTCCAGCACCACTTGACTCCCCAACGTTCTGCAAATCAGAGGACAACTCGCCTCACAACAGTATTCAGAGTTACAGCAGCCCTCTAGCAGCAGCAGCTGGGATGATGGAGAGGAAAAGATCAGGTGAGATGTAAGATTTCAGGCTAAACAAAACCCATAAATAGTAGTGGTAGGAAGATTCTGGACATAAATTTGTGGATTTGTAAAGCAGTGGCTCTAGAAGAATATATGTTATGTAAGATTATGGTGTATATGGTGTAGAGTTATCATCTGGATGAAGGTACATTGTTTGGGGTGAGCATAGAGAAATCTTTTAATTATTAATCTTACTGTATTTATAATGGTGTCCGCTGGGAGAAAATTAGAGAAGTGGGTTCACTGGGCCAGACTGAGTTTTGTCCATTTTAGAAGATGAATAAATACAAGTCTGTCTAACGAGGATAATATCCCACCCTACTTTGAACAACAGTTCGCATCCTACTATCATAAACTTCACACAATGGCATACATAAGGTTTCCAGAGTCCAGAATTGCTTGGTGTCAGGAAAATTGGTGTACTGTGTGCCTCAGAACATGATTTGGCTTCTTTCAAGTTACCATTTAACATCAATGGTTTTCTTAAGTTCTTTGGTTCAAAAAGAATTAACTTTAAAAAAAGTGACAGTTATTGAGGAAGGCTGTTTTTAAGGAAACTAAAGTTATTTTAATTAATTGGCAGGCTAGTAATAACTAATCATACCAATTGGAAACTGAGCATTTCTCCTAAAGATACCTGTAAGGCCCATTTTGAACCTTATATAGAACATGATAAGCAACTTTTGCCCATACTAAATTTTGGACAATAGCACCTGTAATTTCCAGATAACCAGTATTCTGGCTAGAAAGTGTCAAGTTATTTTCCAAAATATCTGGGGAATCATGGTTGTCATTCACTGCACTGCGCAAAGGATTAAGTTAAAATTCTTTTTAAATTTCATGTCAGGTTTTTTTTTCTTTTTGTTTAAATTAAAATACCTTGTGATCCAGATCTTAGTATGGTGGAAGATGGCTATGGATAACCACTATGTGCCATAAAGAGATACAGAAAAGTTTAACTCTTTGCTGCCATCTATCTATAGTTTGTACTTTATGCAACAGACATGATAGCCTTAGTTAAAACAAGTATAGGCAATTTTTTCAATGGCCTGGGTTACCTTTGACATTTTTGGGCAGATTCAAGGGTTATAGTTTGTGAATAGGGCCAGAACACTGGATGTTTCTGGCAGTGGGAAAAGCTATGGGGATGTAAACATTTTCTTTATTTTTTAAACCATGAAAAATTTATTTTGGCGAATATATGAGTCCCAGGATAATGTTGCAGGATCCAATCTGGGTCGGTAACTGAGACCAGAGGTTTTGTCTTCCAAGCTTTCGGACTTGTGCTGGGGCCCATTTTCAGGGAACGTCTGGTGCAGATTGGATCCTGCAATGTATTTTGGATGTAATGTTATAATTTTCATATATTTCTCACCTCCAAATAGCAAGAAAACTCTACTGATTGTTTGGCACTGCAATATTGAAATTTAATCCTGTAAATGGAAGAAACACCGGGACACAGAAAAGAGGCTCAAGAGTGTGTTGGGAGTCTTTGATTCACAGGTTATCCTTCATATTAAGCTAATCTCTCACTCGTGCTGTTTTTCCATTAAAAAGGAAACCCCTACCAGGGATGCCATTGCTTCTATTAAGAGCAGGATGAGGTAAGAGTTCAGCAGGAAAACCCTAGATATAGGAGGAAAAGATTGAAAACTTATGCCATGCTCCTGATATTGCTATACCAACTTTAAAAACAAAAGAATCCCACTTGTGGAATCCAAAGATGTGTTTAGCATTTTGTGAAGCTTTTGTAAAAGCTGACAGCTTCAGCTTAAAAGTGCCAAAGAAAATGTCTCTAAATGCCTACTTCCTCTAATATGTAAAGTCACACTCTTTGCAATCTAATGTTGCATTTAAGTGGTCTATCATGCCTGCTCTGTTTGAATGATCTCCATTCTTCTTAAGCATTGATTAACCGTCTGACCTTTTCTACAGCAATGAGTCTCTGAGGATTGTCTTTGGAATCCCAAAGTCAGTCAGGCAACCCATAATGGTTTGTTCTCTGGAGTGTGTAGTTAAGAGCCTTCCAGTAAGTGACTCTGGAATGAATTTAATGGGATGTGGTTGGTATATACATAGTTGCATATTTCAAACTCAGGAATCAGAGCAGCCCAAGACATTTTGGTATCTAAAGCGGAAGAGGAAATGGCTCCTCCTTTTCTCATATCTAATCCAAAAGCTGTTCTTTTGACGCTTAATACAGAAAATCCCATGCTTCTGGACTTCCGGCTGTACTTCCAGTGGTGTCGTAAGCAAGGACTGCAAGCTGCACGGCCCTGCTCTGAGCTCTGTCCATTGGAGGGCTCCGAAAGGAGCCACAGCCACCCTGTAGGGATGGTGAAGCAAAGAGGGGTGACTTACAGGTAGAGGAGAGCTGCGTCTCTCCTCCCTGACTCAGAAAATCCACCTCATCCAAAGATGAGGAGTAGCGGCAATCAACATGGCTGCCATGAAGCTGGGGACAGCCAGAACACCTAAGAAAATGCGGGAGCGAAGAGAACAGTGAACAGAGATTATTTCTGGGTGAGATGATTTTTCTTTTCCTTAAAAATTACCCCAAGAAAAACAAAAAATCCTAGAGAAGAGATTCTAAAAATATAAATGCTTAAGGGGCGAAAGAAAATACTTTTGATAAAGAGATTCATGCTGAAAAGCAAACCGAGAGCGCAATCTATTGACTTAAGGAAAAGTGACTTCTAGACTCCTGAAAATTTACAGAGGAGGAAAGGAATATTTGATATCTGGTGGCTGTGGCTTTTAACTGCTTATTGCCTTACATTTACTAGATGTGGAAATAAGAAAGACATTTTATAAAAGAGACTCTGGGAAGATAGAATAAAAGATTAAAACCATAAAGCAGACTTAAAGAACTTGGAAAACACCTTGGACTATTAGAGTATTTAGTAAAGGCTGGAACTGGCTCATCTAAATAATTAACCTTGTTTTGAAAGAAATGGATTTGGATTGAAATTGATACCTGCTGGAAAAAAGGCAGCATGGAAATTTGAGAGGAGAGTGCTATCTACTATGATTGGAAAAATAAACCATACTTCTATAATTTTGGACTTTTTCTGAAATAGATTGAGACTATACTGTTTATTCCACTTTTATCGCTATTATGATTGGAGTTGAAGGAACAGCTGTGGAAATGAGAGGACTTTTTAATGAGATTACTTTGTTGTTCCAACATATTAATGATTCGGTCGATGATATAGATGAGAAAATGGAAAACATTTTGCAAAGAACAATGAATAAAGATCAAACTGCCCATGAACTGGTGGAAACAACAGAAAGATTAGATGCAATGGATTTCAGCAAACTGAATACGAACAGGGAAAAAATATGGATCAGAAAAATCAGCAAATGAAGCAAAATCTTGACAAAGAGGAAGACCAGATAAATGCCAAGCAAAAGGAGCAGAAAGAACAGATGAATTGGCCACACCAATAAACAAATCAAGGACTGGAGCAAAAAATAGGACTGACAAACCAGCTGATAAAAGAAGAAAGACTGAAGAAAATAAAACAGACAAATTAACAATTAGAGAGAAATTTAATTCATCCAAAAATAGAATAACAAATCTGAATTAGTTGCATAGTCTTATCAGATAGGTATAAGATTCAACACTGTATCTGTGACCTAAGTGACAGCTTATGTTTCATTCATTTCAGATATACCCAATTATAAAAATATTTATTGATTTCTCCCACATACAAGTATTACTATAATGTCATACGTCCACTTGACATCAATGGGAGTGTTCCTAATGTCACCTTCAAACTGATGTACTTAATTAAGTGCTACATTTTTGGCAAAAATGTCCCACGGCTGTCAGAAAACCATCTGAAACTTCACCACTCCCCAGCATCACCTGCTGACCTGTTCTCCTAAATGAACTGGATAGATTGGACATCCATTGAATACGCTTAGTTTGCTGTTTTTATTGTTTTCACATTTTTTTCTGCTTTGTTGCTGCTGGTTTCCCCACACATTCATTGGAAAAGGTGACAATGGCTTTGACCTTTACTTCGGTTCTACCGTTTATCTTAATGTTTTTGATCCTCGGGACTTCTATAACTACAACCACACTCTTCCGGCCCCAGTGTGAGCAGTGCTTGGTTACCACCCACCACAGCAACAAAGTCACCAAGACCCTTGACTATCATTCCTATTATGATTGTAAGGACAAAAAAATCCACATTCTGTGTCCACAACACCACTACCTATGAGATCTGTCCCAATAATGGAAGCCCCATATGCTTCAACCCTCAGGGATCCCGGTTCATTCTGGACATCACAGTACCGGATATCAAGGTAGCACAAAACCTGGTATTTATCTTGGGAGAAACTACAGTACTTCTCAGGCTCCTCAGGTCCAGATCTGTTCTGATGCTTGCTATGCCATCGCACAAGGACACGGTGGGAGTGGGGCTTTGTGGGGCTCTATAGATTGGCAACAGTCATATCACACAGTGGAGAAATACCTCTTTGACTTCTGTTACAACCCCCATTCTCTCCTATGGTACTGCTCCTCAGAGTATACTAACCATTCTCTGTAAAGTGGTAGCTGTCAAACATACATTCCTGCAATTCATTGTTTTAAAATACCATTCGGAGACTAGTACTTGTGTCGGGCTGAAGATGAATACAATGGGCAGTTTGCACCTCAGCTCTAATTAACACCTTTGATCTATGTTGTTATGCGCCCTGTTTCATTCCTTGCAGCACCAGGGGGCCCAGAGGCAAATGGGGAGAACAAAGGAATACTCAAGGATGAAATAAGATCAATGGGGAAGTATCTATCTCTTGCAGGACTATGAGGAATATGCAAACCTAATTTAGGAGGCCGGAATTAGGGACCAAGATAAGGTTTCTAACAGTATAAAAAGGATACCATATCTCCCCTGTGCTGTGGTTTTCCTTACATGTCTGTTTTGTATATGTTTGGAATTGCCTACCCTGCCTTTGCTTTGTACAAATAAAACACAGATTTTTTTCTTTTTCAAGCCTCCGCTTAAGTTCTTATTTTGGCTCACTGTTGGCTTAAGCATATTGCCAGACCTTACATTTCCATCTTTAATTGTTGCACGTCTTGCTGTTAAATAGATGCCTAGATATTTGACTTTCTTCACTATCTGAAGATCTATTTTCTCTGTCAATTTCTTTTTCTGTTTATCTGTAAGATTTTTAACTATTATTTTAGTTTTTTCTTTGTTTATTTTCAACCCTGCCACTTCTCCATATTCCTCAATTTTCCCTATCAATTTAGGACCAGTTTCTAATGGTTCTTCTAATATGAAAACTAAATCATCTGCAATTGCTTGTAGTTTATATTTTTCTTTTTTAATCTCCATTCCTTTTATTTCTGGGTCTTGTCTAATATTTCTACTTAAAACTTCTAGTGTTTATATAAATAATAATGGGGATAATGGACAACCTTGTTTCATGCCTTTTCTTATATAAAAATTTTCTGTCACATCTCCATTAACCATCACTTTAGCTCTCTGATGAGTGTAAATCGCCTTAATCATATTTATATTTTTTTTCGTCAAACTCCATGCATTTTAATTGTTGCAACATAAATTGCCAATTTATATTATCAAATGCTTTCTGGGCATCCAAAAAGATTAATGCTAGTTGTTTTTCACTATGTACTTCATAGTACTCCAATGTGTCTAAAATTATTCTAACACTGCTTCTAATTTGCCTCTTAGGTAAAAACCTGTTTTGATCAGAATGTATAAACTCAATCAATCTTTTTAATCTTTCAGCAATTATTGAAGCAAATATTTTATAATCTGCATTTAATAGGGATATTGGCTTGTAATTCTTTATTTGTGTTGGGTCTGAATCTTCTGTTGGGATCAAAGTAACGTTACGCTCTGTCTCACATATCTGGTATCTTGGCTTCTAATAAGACTTCATTATATACATCTAGAATTGACAAACTCAGTGTATCTTGTAAATCTTTATAAATTTCTGCTGGTAAACCATCTGGACCTGGTGTTTTATTGTTTTTTTGTCTTTTGATCACTTTTACTAATTCTGCCATTATTATCTATCGTTCAACATACTCTTCACCGTTTCCGAGACTTTTGGTAGATTGTCTTTTTCCAAGTATTATATTATCTTTTCCTCTAGTACTTTTTCATAGTCATATAGCTTCTTATAAAACTCGTGTATTATATCTTTTTTTCTTTTCCATTTGGTAGTGTAGTGTGCCTTCCTCATCCTACAATTTACTTCTCTTTCTCCTTCTTCAGCCATCTTTCAGATTTATTAGCAGTTTGTTTTGCTTTTTTTATTTGTTGTGCCAATTCATCTTTTTCCATTATATTTAACTTATGCTTCATCATCTCCATTTGGTTTTTAAGGGTACCTTCTGTGTTTCTTTTTGTAGCTCTATTTCAAGTCTTTTATATTCTTCTTCCAAAGTCTTTTGATATTGTTTCTTATTATTATTTTTCTTCGCTATATAGGTTATAGCTAATCCTCTGATATATGCTTTTGCTGTGTCCCACACATTTTGTAATGAGGTCACCTCTTTCCTATTCTCTTTAAAGAAAAATCCCAGTTCTCTTTCCATCATCTGTATAAATTCTTTGTCTTTTATTATAGATTTTATTAAAGTCCATCTTACTCTTCTCTTTTGTCCCTTCCAACTAATTTTGAATGGATTATGATCGGTCCATAAGTTTGCTTCTATTTCTGTCTCTTGCACATTTGCACTCAGTTCCGGAGTCATCCAAATCATATCTATTCTGGACCAAGATTGATGCGTATTGGAATAAAATGTATACTGTTTTTTCCCTGGGTTCATTTCTTTCCACGTGTTTTGTATCGATAGTTCTATCATTTTAACAAAGGTTCTGGGTAAAGTCTTTCTTACTTTTTTATTTATTTTACTGCTTTTATAGTCAAGTTTTGTATCAACTATTGCATTGAAATCTCCTAAAAGACAGATATTTTCATATTCTGTTTCAAGTATCTTCTTGTGCAGTTTTTTATAAAATTCTTCTTGTCCATTGTTTGGTGCATATATGGCAAGCAAGAGTATCTGTTTTTGATTTAAGGTCACTTCCACCATCAAAATTCTCCCTTCCTCATCTTTAAAAATTTGTTTAGCATTTATTATTTCTTTAACATATAGTACTACCCCTCTTCTTTTTTGTTGCGATAGCGAGTAAAATAGTTTTCCCAATTTAGGGTACTCCAGTAGTTTATAATGGTGTCTTTTAATATGGATTTCTTGGAGTGATATTATGTCCAATTTTAATCTTTGTAGTTTTGTAAATACTTTTTTCTTTTCATAGGGGAATTCAGTCCATTTATATTGACTGACAGCATCTTTATTTCTTCTTTACTTATATATAGGTCTTATACTCCTAGTTGCTCTTATTTCTCTGGGTTCCTTTACACTTGCTCCTTCTCACTCTGCTCGCTGTTTTTTCTCCATTTCACTTTCATATTGCTGTAAGTATTTTTCTTTTGTCAATAGTATTTCTTGGCCTTTATGCACTGTGTCTCCTCTCATTTCCTGTTCCTCTTCCATGTTGAAGTGGCAATCATAGAATTCTGTTGCCTTATCCAATGAGTCTAGTCTGTATCTTTTTTCCTGCCAGGTAACTAATATTCCTTCATGTATCAGCCATCTAAAGTTTACACTGTATTTAATCAACACTGTAGTCAAAAAATGTTATTGCTTTCAAAGGTCCCTTATTCTCCTTGGAATCTGTTTCAAGACTACTAATTGTTTCCCCTTGTATTGCAATGGTTCGTTCTTGCCTTGTTGAGTATCTCGTCTCTTATCATTTTTTTCACAAATCTTACATGCACTTCTCTTGGAAGCTTATGTCTTCTCATGTAGTTCGTGTGTATTCTAAAAATTTCACCAATGTCTACTTCCATTTCCTGCTTGTCTATTCCTAGAGCCTTTGCCAGCAACTCTTTCATTATCTCTGGCACATCCTCCGCCTTCTCCTCTTCTATATTCTGAAATCTCAGGTAATGAGGTGCTTTTTCTGTTTCCAACATTATCACGGTGTTTTCTAGCTCTTTATTTGCTTGTGTCAATTTATAATTTATATCATCCACTTTTTTCTCTACTTGTTCTAATTTTTCTTCCATTTTCTGGATTCTTTGCTCATTTTTTGTTATTGTTTGTTGGAAATTCTCAATTTTTTCATCCATATTTTTATTATTTTTCTTTCATCTCTCCCGTATCATTTCTCACTTCCCTATATCTTTCCTTATCTCACTATGATTTTTTGTCATGGACTCCTGTAGCACCTGGAACATTGCCAATACTTCCTTTTGAGAAGTATTTGATTTTTCCAACTGCAACATTGACCTCTATTGACCTCTGGTTAGATGGGCTTAAGGAAACTGATGATGGTGTAGAAGATGCCTTCTTCCCTATTCTGGTTATATTTGAGGTGCTTGACATCTCAGCAGCTGATGTTGATTCTTTTCCTTCTTTCCTCTATTTGTAAGCTAACAATGGGTATTTCCACCAATCCTACTAACAACCAAAAATAAACCAACCAAGAGCTAACCAGCTGTGGTTCCCCAACACTTCAGTACCCCACATGTCAAATAAGAATAACCCATGTATCAAAAGAAAGGAACCATATTACAACTTCAACTCCCTCCAATTCAGATTCAGTCGGTCTTCAATACCTCAGTATCTCGATATCTCGATATCTCAATATTTCAATATCAGAATCAAAGTCAATTAAGTTTGTAATCCATAGGGCGTGCTGTAACCCCAGTCTTGACTTTTCAATATTCCAATAGTTTACAGGATCAATCCGCAAAAAAGGAAGAAGCAGGGGGAAGAAGGAAAAAAAATCAGGAAGTGAAAAAGGAAAGTTATTTGTCCTTGAAAATGTCTTTTATGCTGTTCTGTCTTCTATCAATTAATATTTGTTTTTTTTGTTTTTTTTTCCCAATATTTTTTTATTTTATTTTTTTATACAAAATCTTCCATTACACGGTGTGACGTCTGGGTACAACAATTTACAAAAATGATTAGGAATACAAATCTGTTCACATATTAAAATATATATCTTTCATAGTATCAATCATCAAAAGTTTTTAAATTCAAATAAGCTATATAACTATCATTTTATGTCTAATTTGCATATTTATTTTCTAGCCATTGAT
>JANHFL010001673.1:133150-149132 GCA_032468155.1 Oxyrhabdium leporinum | reverse complement strand
ATTACAGAGGATAAGAGATGATGGATAGAAAGAATTGCCCTTTAAATTCTAATGTAGCTTGATTGTAAGCTGAAAGAAGCAGAAATAAAATTAGATAGGGGAAATATTAGAATATAAATTGGTATAGAATAAATAAAGATAATAGATAGAAAGATTAGAAGTTTACAGATGTTAGGCATTATTTTTTTTAGGTACGATTAAACAATATAATGAGGATTACTTAAATTTGATAAATGTGATGGAGATTACTAATACTGTTACTGTGAATGGGATTATATGAATGATACCCAGAACCAACTCTGTTCACACACAATATGGATGTATATTTGAAAAAAACAATAAAAAATATAATAATAAACAGAAAATCCCATGCTTCTCTTTTTCTCTAATTAAAACTATAATTATTAACAATGAAGTAGGATTGAGTTCATATGTTTCACAAGCCATATTCACTTGATGTACTTGCTTACTCATCCCAATACACTAAACCTTAAAGTAATCATGTGCACTGGGTTTATGCAACATTTGAATGCTTGGTTCTTTTCTGGTTCAGTGTGTGTGGTTGTAGGCATTATTTTGGTTTTGTCTTAGTGTATTGTCTCAATCCAGTCATTATGACAACTAAACCACACCATACCACCATGGCTTGTTCTATTAGCCATGGTGAAAACAAACTTATGTTTTAGTAGGATGGTAGATATAGGCTATGATATATATGCTGAAAATAATAGGGTCTCATTTTAAAGAACTCAGTGTTGGAAACAATACTTTAACTGGTGGGGGGAAAAGAGAGTCAATGGAGGAACGCATTTGTAACCTTTAGGACCTTTAAGGCTTCTTTGCTACTATTAACCTGTTAGATTGCTTGCATCTTAGGGCAGAAGGATTAGAAAGTAAGACCAAACTACTTATTTTTTTTATACTAGTATATACTGGTTTGCAATAGATCTGATATGTTATGGGAACAGCAAGGTGTTGAGACTGAAAACCACAGCTCTGCTTCAACGTGCTAGAATCTGGACAGAGAAACAGTAACATTTCTCCCTTAGGAATTTCCGGTGGCTGAGAGAACCTCTTCATCATCACCAGTTGTGTATAGGTGTTGATGGCATGTAGCAGCAGCTTAGTAGAATTGTGAAGAAGGGGAGTGATTCTCTGGCCTGGAAGATGGGATGGGTTAGGGTGGCTGCGCCCCTTCAGGCCATCCAATGAACAGCAGCTAGAACAGCAGAGTACCAAGAGTGGGCTCAGGCCTTGGTCTCCATCTGCCACTTTGTCCTCACCTGAAGAGGTTGCTTCCTTGTGTGCCTCATCATAGGGTCAGGCCTGAAAGGAGTTGGCTTGAATTGCTTTTCTCTATATTTCAATAACAAACAAATTTAAAATTTAAAAAAAAATCTCATCTCTAAAAAGCACTTTGTTTTTTCCTAGTGCAACTCATGTAACAGAAAGCAAATCTTTTCATTATTTTAAGTCTTCAGCTTCTTCAGTTTGTAATTGAAAACCAATGAAATAATTTCAGCAATTGGATTAACAGACTGTGCTACATTGCTGGATAAACATGGTGACTAAGCCATAGGTCTGATTCAAAAGTCACATTTAATCATTGTTTACTGAATAAGCCCCAGTTAGCTAGATTCATACTGCGCTAAGCTACAAGCCGTAATTTATCACTCACAAGGACTGGTTTCACACAGCATGTAAGTGTGAAAACCAAATAAGCCACATTTGGGCTTTGTTCAAATTGTATACTCGGTCTATAACATATTTTCCCCCATCTGTTGCCTTTCCAGTATGCTGGAACAATAAACCTGATTTAGTGTTTTGCAAAATAAGACCCAACCGGAAAATAAGCCCTAGCATGACTTTTCAGGACGCTTGTAATATAAGCCCTACCCCCAAAATAAGCCCCAGTTAAGATTGTCAGCCAGATGGATGCATTTAGTACTGTATTCCCTGAAAATAAAACCTAGCCGGAAAATAAGCTGTAATGCGTCTTTTGGAGCAAAAATTAATATAAGACCAGGTCTGATTTTTGGGGAAAACACGGTAGGCTGAGGAAGGCTGCTCTATTACTAATAACTTAAGGGAATCAGATATGGTACAACTTTCACCAATTGCAAAGACAGCTTCTGTATGAATCTCCCAACAAAAAAAAACAGGAAGTTTGAGACATGAGGTATGAGCAGGTCATTTGTATCATTTTTTTCAGTCTCAGATAAGGAATATTTATGAGATATAAAGATTTAGCCTAGAACATGGGTGTAAAACTTGTGGCGTCACGTTGCCATCGTGACGTATCACAACTTTCCTTCGCGGAACTGGGGTGGGCGGTGCCTGCTTGTGACGCATCTGGCCTTTGGGCTGCCAGCTTGACATCCCTGGCCTAGAACAACCTTATCAGTATTACAGTGTTAACATTTACTATATTATAAGTGATATCTGGCTATACATTCATCATGAACAGAATGCTGTTTCTAGAAAACTTCAGTTTCTGTGGAAACCATACTCCAGTTACCATAGCATTAATGCACAGTAATATGACATAGCTTATTTTCTGTGAGCTATGTCTCTTGAAAGGTAGGGGTATATAGGACTGATGTTTTGACACTTTTCCCCCTAAATATTGGTGGATTCACCAACATGTATATAGGACTGATGTTTTGACACTTTTCCCCCTCAATATTGGTGGATTCACCAACATGTATTGCTGAAAGGACTGAATGCAAAACTCCAGTCAAGAAGGTGAGAAATTGATTCCAATATACTTTGGAAATGTGACTAAGAATGAAAATGCTACCTCCCATGGATTATGTCATATAATCTTTTATATATAAATAAATTATTTATTTTCCTGTTGGAAAGGCAGGTGCAGATTTGGCATATTCTGGCTCCAAAGGTTGATCTTTCTTTCTTTCTTTCTTTCTTTCTTTCTTTCTTTCTTTCTTTCTTTCTTTCTTTCTTTCTTTCTTTCTTTCTTTTTTTCTCCTAAGACACGAAGCAGAATGGAGATGCCAATGTGGTTCTGTCAGATGAAGATCAACCTCTTTCTTCACCCCAAGAGGAGAAGCAGCTCATGAGGGGCTCAAGTACCAGGGACAAAAACAAGAAAGCAGCAACCTGTTTTCTCCTGAGCACTGGAGATTTCTCTTGTGCTGCTGATGGTAGCATCCGGAAAGGTATGAAAGAGATTCCAGTATCTGTGTTGGTGAATGGAGGGAAATCTGTGAAATATTAAATAACTAGCTGGATACCCATGCTTCACTACAGTCTCTCTATTGACTTTGGGATGACTTTGACGATACTTTTTTGCAGCTTCCCTTACTTGTGTTTTCCTAATCATATCTAAATCTTTTCCTGCATTTTTCCCCTCTTTTCCCTTTAACTGATGTTACAGTAGAAGGAACAGAGTCGTCTGAACTGAGGAGGTCAGTGTAAGAAGATATTTGGGGTTGGGACACTATGCAGGAGAAATTCGGTTCACAATCCATTGTCTCAATGGTGGTCGGTGATTGAAACTCATAAGGGAATATCTCTCCCGCTGCCTTCAGTTCGGAAGCAGTTCCATAGGTGGAAGGCGTAGACATTTTGGTGAGGTAGCAATGTTTAGTACTGTAAGGAGCCCCAGACTGCTCGTAAGTGAAGGAGTGGAACATCTGCCAGTTTGAACTGAGGTAACGGAATGTGAGTTAACTGACAGTTGGAACAGCGTTCTTTGCAGGTGAGGAGGGCTTAATATAAGGCAAGTGGCAATTGGAACAGAGTTCTTTTCAGGTGGGGGGGGGAGTAGAATGTCTAACTCCTTAGCATCAGAGTGTGTTAATATAAGGCAAGTGGCAGTTGGAACAGGGTTCTTTTCAGGTGGGGAGGGGGAGTAGAATGTCTAACTCCTTAGCATCAGAGCATGTTATATTGTATAAGAAATACTAATGATCTGATGGTCATTTTGAAAAATCCTTTCTTAGCGAGCACCTAGAAGCCAAGAGGACATATGTGCCAAATTTCAAGGTTGTAGACTTTATAGTTCTGGAGATTTTGTGATGAGTGAGTGGTATTTGGCTTTTGTATATATAGATGTATATGGGGCAAGTGTTGCAGTCGGCTATATCTGACAAACAATGGCAATGCTAGCTACTTTTGAAAGTTGACCTCTGCACTTTCTTGGTCTGTGAGAGAGTTGATTGGTAGAGACCCCAGCTATATTTCTACAACCTGTCCTAAGCAATAGTGAACCTAAAAGCTTTAGCTTTTCCCTCCCATTTTGTTTTTGCCCTGGTTCTGTCAATTTGGCAAGCAAGAAGGTAAGGACTAAGGGAAAAAAGGGTGGGAGAAGCAGCAATTACCTTCTCCCTCACTGCATTGTAAAGTTTAAATTATTATAATTTAAGCTTATGGAATAAAGACCTTGGTTTGTGATGGCCACATGACACCCCCCCCCCAACACATGTGATGGCTTTGCTCATGGGAACAATACCTTCTTCTAACCTATACCTTATTCAAAAGAAAAAGAACCAATCCATGACTAAGGCATTTCTAAACCACTTATACTTACAATCTTTTGTTTCATCTTCAGCTGTTGAGTTAGCAAAATTTTATCTTGCTTGCCCTTCAGAAGTTCAGATAACCCTCATGATTCTCAGCTTCATTCTGCTTGGGAATTCTGGAAGTTGTATGCTATCCTTCACATCATGACATACCTGGTTGCAGAAGGCTGGCTTTAAGCTGTATGAGTTCTAATGGAATTGAATAGTTCTTGTCTACCTCTTTCTTTAGTCTTCATGAAACCTTGGGAGATAACATCTTTAATTATGAGATACCAAATGGATTTTTTCTTCAAATATCAAATCTGTTTTTCCATTTCCATTTTTATTTTTAATGTCATTTTGCATTGTACTTTGGTGTATTTTATTCTGTTAGACACATATCTAGCACTATTATAAAACCCAGCAAAGTGGAGGGAGGAAAAATAGCAGGGTTGGAAGATGGGATCATAGAATAAAAACACTGCATTGTATATATACACAGGCATGGGAGAAAATCAATGATTGCTTGACAAAGCATTTTCTGATTAGAAATAAATCTGAAATTGCATTCTTAAGCAAGCCAGAATACAGAATGAAACACAGAGGGCAAAGCTAACTAGCAATGTATTTGGTACAAAGTCATGTAAAGAGCTTAGAGTAGATATAGTCTTGTCTTAGAGGCAACATGTCACTGTTTCTTTCACCATTTCTTTTTGTTTTTAACATCTAACCTTACAAAGAAGCTTAATGTCTATGGAGATTCTCAGTCATCCAGGTCATGGTTGTCCCCAAGGTGCTTTTTTCAAGAGGCAACAGGACTTCCTTGTTTTTCTTTGAAGACGTTTTGCTTTTCATCCATTCTCATTCTTGGATGAGAAGCTAAATGTCTTCAAAGAAAACAAGAAAGTCCAGTTGCCTCTTGGAAAAAAACACCTTTGGGACAAAGAAGCTTAATGTTTTTTTCTTGAAACATACTGTAGTTTTATGGATCAGATGTGAACAGCCTAGCACCATAGGATATCTGTATTTCTATAAAATCCAGCTTAATTTTGGTATTTCTAGATGGATCTGAGATAGATTTCCAGTCCCAAAACCTAGAAAGTGTTTGCTGGTCAATGTAGATATTACTGAGCTAAATAAATTTATTAGTTATAAAATGGCTTCCTGAGTTCTAGATAAACAATTGAGAGCCTGTTTTAATATCTGCAACATCTAGATATGAAGTTCACTCTATGCTGGACCTTTTGGATTCACACAGCAGACAGGACAGTCATCAGATGGCATATCACAATGAAGACTTGTGCATGTCCTGGAAGAAACTATTTGTAAAAAAAACTTTGTAGAATATATTAATACTCCGGTGTGGGTGAGGGAAGTTGCAATCAAGTCAGAGTGGGATGCACCAAAAGCGTATCAGCTTTCATGCTTCAAGTAGACCTCAGCTTAAAAATATTGCAAATAATCAGGTCAAACTTCTTAGCTGCTTGGAAGAGAAATATATGGGCTGCTTGATTCTGTTTATTTCAATGTTACACCTTTCCCAAATTATCCCTAAAAAAATTAGGCTTTTAGGAGATAAAAGCTTGTCTATCCCTACTTTAACAGGATCAGGTAGTTTGGGACTAACAAATGAAAGAGTAAGACATATTTAGGGGAGACTGTTTTAAAGGGCAGTGGAACTTGTGGGGTGAGCATGGCAGATGGGGGCTGGAGATGTTACATAAATAACCTTTTAAAAACTTACACTTTGCAAAGACTCTTTTATGAACTTTGGCAATATACATAATTATCATTTCTAAAGGGCAGGTGAACAAACTATGAGAGTCATATGCAGTCAAATATATATCATGAATGTGCTTGTTTGCATAATCTAATGTACAATATGAATTGCTCAAATTCATGCCTATGAATATAGAAGGATCTGATGTAAGTAAATATCAGATAAGACCATATGGATGGTTCTGGCTTCAAGCCATGATAGGCTTCCTATTTTCATAGTTTTTCATAGTTATGTGGAATCATAAATTTCATCAGGTTCACATTCTCCCAACTGTTGATAGCTGCCCACTTTCATAAGTTTTAGCAATCATAAACTAAAGGTAAATATGTGAGCAGACACATATAGTTACTGAAATTAGTAATTGATCATGAGGCTAGGTAGTTCATTCCATGCGTATGGGTTCCTATATTACCACTTTTAACTATGCAAGTAGCTGCACATGGAGAATGCTGAACCTCTAAAACACTGGGATATGAGAGAATAATATCTCCCGTCTTTCTGTGACGCATCCAAACAGAAGATTCTTAGGAATATTAATGAAAAGACATGTCTTTATATCTTTCTTTTTATAAGACTTCTTTTCATGGTTAAAAACATAGCAAAAATATGGGGAAAACACAGGAAGTTACTCAGCCTATGTTTGAGGCAAGACACATACCCAATAAAGGATGCATCTAAAAGTACTAATGATGGCACAGATCTCTTTATGCATCCAGTCAGTTACTTGGCAACAAAGAAATGCATTTTATGCACTTAGAATGACTTTCACTGGCATCTGTACATAGTGCTGTGAAAGTTGCCTATCTAACTTGTGCTGTTAAAAATCAGCACAAAAATTATTAAAATGAATTCTTCATAACCATTTACTATTTTCCTAAGAGGCATGCCAGCGTAGCTTGCTACCAGGCTCCATTGCTTCTGCCTGCTCTGGAGTTTCATATTTGTTCCTTCTGGACCTAAATTCTATTTAGAAAGATACAATTTGGTGCAATGTGATGATCTTCGGAATGGGGCGGTATATAAATGTAAAAATAAATAAATAAATAAATAAATAAAATAAAATCTGCCAAAACCATACCTATATTTGCAGATTCTAGGTTAATTATGGTTTGCTCTCATCCTTTTTGAAACAAACCGTACTTTGGAGGTGGTAGGCCACTTGTTGCACTCCAGATTATGCTGTATTACACAATTCCTAGAATTATTGGCCATGGTACCTAGAAGTGCTGAGAGTTACTGCATATTTCCACATCTGCATCTGGAGTGTGCTGATTTCCATGGTTTGTACAGATGTAAAGATTCAGTTGATTTGATATGAAGATATGTAAGCTATTTTTCTCTGATTCTGTGAAAAAAGGACAGCTGCCATTTCAAAACCTTTATTCCATCCATTTGCTTCTTGTGTTAACAGAGTTGCCTTATAAAACTTAAACCCAAAATACAAATATAAAACTCAATATGCTCATGATGTCAGAGCACAAAATATTTTATTTTGTTCCTCTACTGCTCTTCTTGCCCACCTTACTGTGCTGTGTATACTATTACTTTGACCCAGGAGAGACTCAGGAACAGACAAAGCAAGTCAACTTTTCTCTTCTTATGTTACTGAACATTATTCAGACTTGGTGAAGTCTCCCAACACTATTCACTCTTTTCCTTCTTCTCCTCAACCCTCTCTCTTGTCCTTCAGAAGGAAGGAGGGGATGACACTATGGGTCTTGATGTGGCTCATCTGGCTTTAGAATGCAGTTGTTAAAGGGCTTCTCACTGAGAAACTCAAAGCTGGTGTTTTAAAGAAGAGCATAAGCGATGTCTTGTTATTAAAGTCAAGAAGCACACATAGCATTTTCACCTTGAGCTTATCATTGGGCAGAGACTTTCGATCCCAGAAAAAAACAACTAAAAATAATAATAAAGGTTTGTAGGAGATCAGAGTGGGGGTTTTCTATTATTCTGCTCCCTGTTTTGAAGGTGACCTATATACCTCAGGTTCTAAAGCATGGAAAGAGGAAGATAAAAATGCAAGATTTTCACCACATGTGTAGCCTTATGCTTTGATAGCTGTGAATGAATTCCTCTGCCTTGTACTGTGAGTAATATGCTGTTTAAATCCAGCAGGTTTATGAGGCATTTGTTCTATAACGGTGTGTTTTGGCATTGTGCGATTTGACTAATTAAGTGTATTCGTTTGCTTATTAAGCTTTCAATTCTCAGTAGGTAATGAGTCATGCAATAAATATGCTGAATGCTGTACACTTTTTATTTAGCTGAGGGAAAATAATACTGTTTCAGATAATCGGTGTAGTGATAAGGCACTGATATATGTAGCTCCTATTTTCATTGGGGCATCTGAGAAGAAAATAATCATTATTCGTAATGGCCCCAGCTATGGACCAGACCCAGTGTGGGATACCGTGCGTCAGTTTTGCAATCTGAAAACCACATAGCCTGCATTTTATTGCTTCATCAGTTTTGTACGTGTGCAAATTCTTTCTGTGCAGGCTTTATGGAACTAAATTGGATTGAAAATAGCAACACTGTAGATTGAAAACATTTCCTTTGGTAGAACCACAGTGTATAAACATTTCTGCAAATATAAGGTTAAACATAACATGGCCTAATTTAACACAAAGGGTAGATTCAGAGTCCCCCTTTATCTGAAAAGGTCACTGAAATCTTTCTTTCAGCTTTAGATTCAGCCAGTCCAAATGTTCTAGTTAATCAAGGTGCAGGAAAACTCTGTTCAAAACAGGAGGATAATATCATTAACCATTAAGATAGAATTTTACCTCCTGGAGTCATTTTTGCAATGTCAGTGCAAATAAAAGCAATAACGAATACAGAACCTAATTCTCTTTTATTTATAATTTGGTCATGTGTATTTAATATATCTTATTCAAAGAATGAAGATTGTAATTCTCAAAATTATAATTCAGCATTCCATTATCAGTTTTCCAGCCAAAGCCTACTGTTTCCTTCCAAGCCTCTTTGCAAATGTGATTCTGTCAAAAAGACTAAAACCAAAGAATTCATGAGGATTATTAATTCATGTCTACAGTACTCAAAAGGAGAATACAGTCAGGTTAATGTAAATATTATGGGACTGCAGCTGGAATATCCTAATAATGACTGACTACAGAAGAGAACAAGACTTTTCAGTGCCTTAACTACAATTATTTATGACTCCTCAAAACAAAGCATACTTCTTGAAATTCCATTTATTAAATAGCATCTGTCCACTTGTGCATGATGGTGCAAAGTGGTTTGAGATGGCAGTTGCCATAACATCCTTGATTTAGTTTCAGAACAGTTTGAGGTTTCAGCATTCTTTCTCACCCAATTATATTTAAATAAAATTAAATGTATTTTCCTTTTACATAATTGTCTTTTGAAAATAAATTTTAAAAATTTCCAGTGATTTTTTAAAAATCAATTTTGATATCTGCCATGCATATCTTTATCCCAGAAACCCTAAAAGCAGCTGATGTAGAAGTAAAATAAAGATTACCCCTAACCTAAAGGAGATCATTCTACTTTGCCTAATTTTTGATACAGGTTGTCCTTGACTTACGACTGCAATCAAGCCCAAAATTTCCATTGATAAGCGGGACATTTGTTAAGTGCATTTTGCCCCACTTGTGCAACCTTTCTTGCAACAGATGTTGAATAAATAATTGCAGCCGTTGTGTTAGTGACACAGTTGTTAAGTGAATCTGGCTTCCCCATTGATATTGTTTGTCAGAAGGTTGCAAAAGATGATCACATGACCTGAGACACTGCAACCATTATAAACACATGCCAGTTGCCAAGCATCTGGATTTTGATCACGTGACCACTGGAATACAGGTAGTCCTCAACTTGCAACAGTTCATTTAGTGACCGTTCAAACTTACAACGGCCCTGAAAAAAGTGGCTTATGACAGTTACAACCTTTGCAGCATCCCCATGATCGTGTGATCAAAATTCAGATGTATGGCAATTGGTTCATACTTATGACCGTTGCTGTGTCTCAAGGTCATGTGACTTTCTGACAAGCAAAGTCAATAGGGAAGCCAGATTCACTCAACAACCAGGTTACTAACTTATCATTTAACAACTGAGGCAAGAAAAGTCGTAAAATGGGACAAAACTCACTTAACAAAACTCACTTAACAAATGTCTCACTTAACAGAAATTTGGGGCTCAATTGTGGTCGTAAGTCGAGGACTACCTGTACAGCAATGGTTGTAAATGCGAAAAACAGTCATACGTCATTTTTTTGACTTAACAGTCATTTTTTTCAATGCCTTTGTATCTTTGAATGGTCACTAAACAAATGGTTGTAAGCTGAGGACTACCTGTATACAGTGCATATGATCAAAGTGATTGCTTGTATTGTTTCCTTGTTGATAATGTATAAGGACCATTACTGGAATTCCTTAGGACCCTTCCTGCTATTTCTGATTGAGGAAATGTTATTTTAGGAACCCTGCTTGCTCACACTTTTCCGTTGTGAAGCTTCACTGAAATAATACCCAAACGAGCGGTGCGCTTTAGACTTTTATGTCTGATCAGAATAATAGGATTCTATGAAACAGAGAAAGTACAGTAGGTGCCATTTAGAGATCAAGTAGCTAACTCGTATAATATCTCAGATTTGTGCCTGCAAATTAAATATTGTAATGTTTTCACTTTGCAGGATATTAGAGAGCAACTGAGGGAGGCAGAAGCAAAATTTTCTATCTTTCTCATTCATATGCAAAGATACATTTTGCCTTTCCCACGGTTTGAAAAAAGAGTTTTGTACAAGCTTAAAGTTGGATTCTGATTTGAAAGTTTACTGTTTTTAATTTTACAACGTTTTAGCCAGGGTATTGTAGATTTGTCATACATTATTTTATACGTCTTTATATCCCATTGATTCATAACAAGTTCCTTCAAGAAACTGAAATTTTAAATTTCAGCTGTTAGAGAAAACAGTAAAAATAGTTGGCAACTGTCCTTGCATTAAAGCAATCCTATGATTGATTGATCAATTGATTAAATTTTTATGCTGTCCATCTCCCCTACAAGGTTTTGCAGCAATATCTCCCTGTTCTATGTCAGACATTGCCCTTTGGTCTTGGGTCCTAGTATACTAAATCAGCTAATTGTTGCTTTAGAGTCTTTGGTGGTCTCTCAGTGTGGTTGTTTGCTTGCAGACATTTCATTACCTGGATAGATAACATCATCAATCCTAGCGAGTGTGAGGTTTGCTCCCTTTTTATGTATGGTAGTTTCACTTGCCAGGTATAATTTTTTTTCATTGGCAGTTCTTATCAGAAACTATAAAGGAGAAAACGACCTCCACCAATTCTGGCAAGACTACTACATTTAAACAGGAAGCAAACCCACAGACACTAGCAGTGATGTTACCTAGTTGGATAATGAAACATCTGTAAACAATGATAAAGCTTAGAAAGCACCAGAGACTCCATTGTTCAACTCTGGGCTACAGATGTTCTCTTCCATTGGAAGCTTTGCCTTTGCAGGCTGGCTCAGGTAGGCAGGAGGTGAGGCAAAGAAAGATTTATGAATGATTGGAGGGCTAGTATACCTGAGTAGTAATGGTTTAATGGCCAGCAGCTGTATGGCCAGCAGCTGTATAGATTTGGGCTTTCACTATTCCTTGAAATATTTAGTGATTTTCACAAAATTGTTTCTTATATTATTTGAAAGCAGGTTTCTTATCTTTCAATAGATAAGTAGCAATTACCTATTTTTATATTCAACAATAAAATAGAGGGTATGCGCATGCCCTTAAGGCCTGGATTGAATTCAGCCACGGTAGTCTTACTCATTCTTGATTAGACAGCTGTGGCCTTTTCTAAGACAGGAAGTTTAATCAGATCACCCCAGTGAGATTTAACCATTCCATGTATATGTTTTACAGACAATTTCCTCATACTTAATGCAGGAAGCTTGTAAGGAAGCCAGTAAATGAAAAACACAGGAATGATTTTGTGGTGCTAAATGATTTGCCAATCTTTTAGAAAGCAACTTGGATTGTGGGTTGTAGAGGGGTGCATGATAGCAGGTGGTGGAATACTTAGGCTCCACATAGATAAACATAGGTAGACAGAGGTTGTTACTTCTTTGGAATCTGGCACCAGACAGAAGTTGGGTATGAATCTGATCTCTGCTTAAAGCAAGGATGAGTCTTTACCCTTCTGACATTAAGAAACTTTAGTGCACCAAGTATTTTTAATCAGCAAGGACAATACTGTTTGAGCCAGTGTTTATTAGAAGTGACATGTAGCCCCACCATGCAATTTTTAGACTTGGCATTATGCAACTTAGTGTACAAAGCATGACTAATATCCCTGCTGCTTTGAGAACAAAAACCAGAATTGGAGTAAGACACCAGAAAGCTTAGCAGAAGCTTTTCAATAGTGGTAAGATCAGCCCAGGTAAGTGAAGAGAGCACTGTTAGATATTAATCAAATGGATTCTGCTAACTGTTAGAAGTGTTCTTTGAATTGTTATAAGAAAAGAACTGTTGGAAAGCCAATGGTTATTGAATCCTAAAGCTCTTGAACTCAGATCTCAGTTCATTCTAGTATTTCCCTTTTAAATATAGATAAGAGAACAAAACTATATGAATGAGTATTTCCACACTACTACTATTTTTGTTCTCTAGTTTTCCCAAAACAATTCAAAGACAACTTGTGATCCTCCTAATTTCTGCTGTCTTCAAATTCTGAAGGCACAAGAACACCTTGAGCCATTCAGAGTGGAAATCAAAACGCTGGTACAAAAATATGAACACTGTCCCATTCCCTGAGATATCATCAGTCCCGGATCAACAAACATGTTTTCATCTCTACTCCACACAAAAGAGAAATGAGTTAAATTGATGGTGCCTGCTCCAGCTGCATTTTCAGTCGGTGTTCTGTACATTTGATTGTTTACAAATAAATACTGAATGGTTGACCTTCAGGAAAAACTGTTAGTTTCCTCAGTTACTCTGAAAAGCCTCCTGCAAGTTACCACGGTGAAACTATAGCATGTTAGCATTTCTGCAACCAGGGCTTTCTCCATTATTTCTAAGCATTCTTGCAAATTTACTAGGGTAGCTGGAGTGGGGCGTTGGTGGGGGGGGACGGACTAATTGTCTGGCGTGCTTACAGAGAAGTACCAGGAACAGAATATAGAAGCTGCACAAGGGAGGAGCTGTAGAATGATGGCTGCTTTGAGATGTTGGTGAGGCAAGGCTTCCCAGCAACAGAAAAATAGGCTACCTATAGAATTAAAACATTACAAATGGAAATTTTAGCTGTAGCTGAGCCAGCAACACAGATGACTGTGTGGGATTGTACAGGCACACTGTTGATTTTTGGAATGGTGCAAAGACACTGTATAAATCAATTGTCCCCATATACATACGCTGTTTTATGTAGATCTCTAGTAGGAACACAAGGCAGATATTAATTGACATGCTGGTCCAGTGAAGAGGTGCGGAACACCTGTTGATTTGAGAAGCCCCAGCATGCTTTGCCTGGCATGTTGAAGGCTATGCTTCAAAAGTGAGCGTTCCTTAGCCCTCCATAAATTTTACAATATGCAAAAAAGATACAACATTTTCAAGCTGGTGGGTCATAATGGTGGGTCCACAGAGGGAATGCTGATAGACAATATTTTTGCATTTCTGATCCCGGGCAACATTATGTTTCCAGCAAATTATTCAACCACAATATATATTACAGCAAAGGTATCAGCATGACATGCTAAAATAGCTTGGCTACTGTGTCTTCATCATACTTATCAATCAGAACTACATTGATTCTAATCATGGAGCCTCCTTTGACATGAGTGACACCGACAGACCAGGCTCTTGGAAAATTAGTCTGATCCTTTTAAAACACAAAATGCAGCCTTTATATATACCTTCGGGTCAAGTTACTTTGTCAAAAGACACAATGGACATGTGAAATAGTTTGCATATGAATATTTAATTCTTAAATACCTTTGTTTTCTCAGAGGGGCACAAGGAGAGTGGAGAAAATGGAAATTATGAGGGTGTTAGCTAGCCAATATGCTTAAATGTCATAGCAGTAATTGCACTGCCCAGAAATCATCTGTGCTAGTGGTTTTTCTGCCTTGCCAGTAAGATTCCTTTTGTGCTTAAAAACTGGACATCGGTTAGTGTTTGCTTATTGTAATAAATAGATATTTGGATCAAGTACAGTCTTAGCAGAAAAAGCAAGCCTTTAATTCCTGCAGCATGTATGGAAACACAGAATCGTCAATCTGAGTTGTCTCTCAAATGTTCATCCAGTTTTACCCCTTTCAGCAAAAAAAAATAATAACCAAATATACCCAAAAGATTAGGCTACAAAGTTATATGTGTACAAATGCCTTGGTCTGAATGGAATGTATTAATTTTGTATAAGAGTTACTAGGTATAGTTTTATTTTTTTTTTATTTTTTAAAAAAGGTTCAGGAGCAAAATAGAAATCAGTTCAGTTTGGGGAATGGATTCTGAAAAATGTAACTTCCTATACACTTATTAGGGAATATCCTACAGATCTTAATTTCTAAGGAACATGCAGACGTTCAGGTTGCAAGTTCTTTATTCTCACTATCTCCACCCCCTCTTCTGTCTCTTTAATAAAGCAATAGCTTAGAGAGAGGCACCTGGTTGATATATGTCAAAAATCCCAACAGATTCAACTAAGATTGGAAGGACTCCAGCCTGGCATTCTATATTGCTGCTAGTGGTCTGTGCAGATAATGAACTATGTAGACCAATATCTGACTCAATATAAAAACAGTTTACTGAGTGCGGTGACCTCATGTATCAGCCACCCAAGTTTTGCAAAGCTCACCCTCCAGCGATTCTATGTGAAACTTTAAAATCAAAGCAAATAGAATTAAGTTACTTTTGGTTCTTATTTTCATTGTCGATTACTTGAATTTAATTGTTCCTAGATGTCTTCTTTCAGCAAAACAGGGACATGATGAAAGGAACTGAGGACTGCTTCACTTTTATAGCATTTGCTTTGTCTATCTGTGTGAAGTTATGTATGAAACATTTGTGTACTCTGTTGTGTATAAAAAGTATACTGTACTGCTGTGGCTAAGTAACATTTATATTGTTTTTATGCAAGATAGGGTTGTCAAGGTTCCGACTGACAAACCCAACCACACCAGCAAATCGAGATGATCAGATCTCTTTAAGCATAACTTTATTGAGTACATCATTTCCGCACGCGTGGAGCAAAATCAACTCTTTAGTTCCTACGGATTTTGCCTAATTAAAGAATGAATTCTTTCCTCCCCTCCCTCGACCAGGTCATATTGTCCAATCAGGTGTTCTGGTGTCACTATGGCAACTCCTTCAGGTCTTTGCCAAACATCTGTTAGATGACCTTGGTTCCCACAGGATGGTTTCTTGTTGTCTGGGCTGGCATTCCAAATGTCTCTCCCCCCCATCCCCCGCCTAATAGTCAGTGGCAAGCTGAGCAACGAAAAAAATGCAGGGCATGTTTCAAAGTTTGACAAGGGTGTTCTATATATTTTGAGCTGGTTGTCTATTCTTGGTTTATACTCTTTCCCCCCCCCCCCATTCATCTATGTTTTGTTTTTTTTTATTTATTTATTTTTACATTTATATACCGCCCCATTCCGAAGACTCGGGGCGGTTTACAACTTATAAGCA
>JANHFL010001673.1:91045-113955 GCA_032468155.1 Oxyrhabdium leporinum | reverse complement strand
TGCCTATTCGAAGTCATGCCAATAGAATTTGCATTCAAGTCTTTCTGTATTTTACAGCTTTAATTTACTTCCTGTTTAGGTGTCAGTTTGCTCTACTCTTGAGTCACCGCTAAAAAACATTCTAGAGAGCCCCTTTTTGGATTAATTTTCTTTTGGAGTCAAGTCCTAAGTACAATTAAAAGAATTGCTTCACCCAGCTCCAATCACTGTCCACTCTCACTGCTCCAGCATAGTCTTGGTTCCTTTCGGCTGTCACAGTTTTGCGACAGCCATTTTGCCTACCTCTTCTTCGTCTTTGGTGTAGAGGGAAAACCCTGGGTCAAGCAGGAGAGCCGCCACTCTCTGCAACCTGCAGGGTACCCCTCCTTATCAGTCAACTGTACAGGGGGAATTTAGCCCCTTGGGGGGCCCTCTGATGGAGAAGACTCGATGTTGGAATACAGAGACCCGTTTCCCTGCATTGATCCCACCGTGACGTCAGCTCGGAAGTCCAAGTAACATTGTTTTTTGAACCCCTCATTTTTCCTGCTTCTATATCAACTTCCTTTACTTTCTTCCTGTCCTGCTTCTCCTCAACCTTGCTTCCTATCCTGTTTATCTTCAATAGTCTCTATTGAATACTTGGCAGGTGTTGTGTTCCTAACTCTGTCAACTTAATACTTCATGAGACATTTGGATACTTGTGTTTTCTTCATTACATTTGCCACCTGAAACTCGGGATGATCTTGATTCTTCAGATCCATACATTTTTGAAGTACGTACTAAAAAGATCTTGGCTGAATTTCCTTGGCAAAGGCTGAAATATCAAAGAAGATGATATTTCTCTTCTGAGGGAGGAGATGTATGCATACAACAAATGCATTTCAAAAAATGACTCATGTTAAATCATAACAGTTAGAATACAAAACCTCCTGTGATATTTTGAAAACTAACTAGTTGACTTAAAACAAACTCTTATAGCCATTAAGAATTAACTATATAATGAGGAACTAGAAAAGTTAGGTCAGCATGTTCTCACATCATGCTGAATTATTACATATTTTATTTGGTTTTGGTTTAGAATACAGTGTGATTCAAGCGTATATATGCAAGGCAGGTAGGCTGTAAGATTTAAATGCAATAAAGTTACTGTTTTTCCCTTGATTTCTCCCTAGCTTATCAGACAGCAACAGAAAATAATTGTTAGGTATCACACGACTGCCCATTGCTCACAGGATTCTAGCTAGTGAACCATTCAAACTGCCATTTGCAAAAAACAGCAGAATGGCTTATCCACCATTATTTGGGAAAGGGGAGTGGAACTATTATATGTAAAGTACCTATTGCTTTCCAACTTGGAAAAACCTGTTTAAATAGCTGTGCACAACCAATCAAGTCCTTGTCTTGATAAGTTGTCAGTTGATGACAAGAACTGAAATGGGCAGATTTTCTCAACCAAGAATAACATTTCAGCAAGGCTCGCAAGAACCAAAAAAAATCAGAAGCTATAAGAAAATAAAATAAAACACAAGATAATTAGAATGAGAAACGTATCTCCTGCTAGACTTAACTCAGGTTCCCAATTCTTTCTTCCATGATTAAGGTAATTGGAAGAGCGTTTGAAATTACAGTACTTTCTTAAACAGCAAGGGTGCAACAATTGTGAATACACTGAGGCTTCCTACAATCTGCACCAGCTTAGGGAATGATGTAACACATATTTGTGATTGAAACTTTTAGTATGTAGCATAAAAACTGACAGTTCAGGGAAACAAGAACAGAAAATAATATGGCAGCCCTTATGTATGAAACCTGTTGGCTACTTGCTCCATGCATCCACACTGTCAACATTCCAAGTAATGGACCTATTGAAAGCAGAACTCTGAGGCAGGTATATTCCTCAAAGAACAATTTATTGGATACATCATATTGGCACAATTGGTGAAATCCGACTCTGAAGGTTCCTGCGGTTGTCACCTAATTAAAAAGTAAAAGTTCCCCCTTTTCTGCAGGTCATCGGTTACATTGTCCAATAGGGGTGCTGGCAGGTTGTCTGGTTACTCCACTCCTCCTCTTCTTAGCCACCTTTTGGAATGACCTTGGTTCCCACAGGAAAACACTTTATTTTGACAGCCAAGCTATCTAAAATCCCCCCTCCCTTTCTCCCCCTTCGCTTTGTGGCAACCACGAAGTCTCAAAGATGGCCTCAGCCAGGCTTGCTTCAGGGTTGACATACACATTGGGCAGATCCTTTGCCTTATCCATTCTTGTATCAGTAGAAATTCAGCTCCAGGAATTGCTGAAACATCTTCAGATTCTGCAGAAAGCTGTTCTTAAATGCAGTTTAGAAATAGTTATTAAAGTTATAAAATGGAAGACTTTACCACTGTAGTCTCAAATCAAAACTATCATCGCATTCTCAGTTGCTTTTCTTGGCATTTGTCCTTGCCTACCCAAATATCACCTATGCAATTTAAAGTTTTATCAGGTGAGCAGGCTGAAAAATCAAGCTCCAACCTCCAGCTGTCTTCCTCTCTAATTATGCCTCAAAAAAAGAAAAGAAAAAAAAAGAAACATAGAGAGGGTAACATAGCTAGATATGTGCTTTCTAATCCTTGGGACAGTGATCTTATAAACTTACAAGCAGTAGAACATTCTTACTCCAATATGATATTGGCTCCCATTCTCTTGAAATTTTGTAAGAGCCTTAAGACTTGGCTCTGCCAGATAGCTTGGGGACCCAATAGCAGAATGGCTAATAGTGTTAACGATATTATGGTTCTTTTCCTTCTCCTTTTCATTGCCTTCTGGCAACTTCCTGAACTAGTCCTTGCAATTGTCTTGGCAAGAGTTTGGAAGTATTTTGTCATTGACTGTTTTTCCTAGGCTGAGAGTCGCTCTGTGTCTAAGGCAAGACTAGAACTGTCTCCTGGTTTCTAGCCTGATGCCTTAACTACTACCACAAATTGGCTCTCAGTTTTTCTTCTAGTTTTATCAAGAGACTTCTAGATAATCAAGTGTTCCTTCTCCCATCACTTTGGACTCCAATATAAAAGACACCCAAGGTGATCTGGCCTAATTTGAATGGGGATCCATGTCTTTCAGTGCTCACAGCTCCTTGGGTGATATAATGTAGTAGCTAAGGGAAATGAGTAGGCATGAAATTGACGAGAGCTGCCTAACAGTAAGTCAGTAGGAGCTATTTTCTGAAGTGGTTGACAAGAAAAAGACCTTCTCCCCATGAGCAGGGATCCAGCCAGCATGCAAAGTGCCAGACTGTGGTTTGTTGTGTTTGCTTTTTTACTTATAGAGGTAATTCCCAGGTAGATCAAATTATCCATTTCTCCAGCAGAGGAAGTCAGAACAAAAATAAACTGTTCCTGTTTTGGGGGTGGTTCTGGTGATGATGGTGGAATGGGGGTCAGTTCTGAAAAGATAAATTGCCTTGAAAGAGAATTTCCCATTTATTGAAATAACTAGAATACAGCATAAGTAACCCCCTCCAAGTTGATTAATCCTATTTAATTGTTCACTTCTTCTGTATTTCTCACAGGTCAGGAAAAGGGAAGACAGCATGCTTACTTGGCTCTCCTCCCATTCCATTTTTATTATTCTCTTCTTTTTAAAATTAATTATTTTAATAAAATTTGCAATTAGAAAGATAAAAGACTACAACAAACTATTTTTTTAAAACAAATGGAAAAAGAAGGATAGAAACTGCAGAAAAGAAAATAGAAAGAAAAATAGAAAATAGAGAAAAAATAAGAATATTGTAAAGAAAAAGAAAAGAAATGCTGGATATAAAATGACTTTCCTCTTCATCACAAGTACGAACAATTTCAGTAATTAATCACCTTCTCTGAGAATGCAACAAGAGATTTTTTCCTTCTCACATCTCATCTCTTATCTATCAAGAAATTCTTAAAGTCTCACCACTTTCTCTAAAAATACAATAAAAAGTATCTTTTTCCAAACCTTTAAAGCCTCATCATTTGGTCCTGGTCAATAAAAGTCCTTTAAGGATTACCAGAAACAACAACGTATATATTTTAACCTTGGTCAAATAAACCAACTTTATATTCCTTCCCTTTTATTTTAACTTTAATCCCTTTAAATTGTGTTCCAGAATTTGATTTCCTTTTCTCTTTGTCTCTTCTCAGAAAATTCTCTGAAACTTTAAGAAGTATCTTTTGTAAATTCCAAATAAGAAAATTATCTAAGTCACTCTTATGGTTTCTTATTTGTATATCACATTTAATTATTAAGACATCAGCAGGTTTCATTTGTATATCTATTGTAACATCTTTTTCTATATAATTCCTATAATTTGTCATTTTTAAATCCACATTCAACTTAGCCGCAGTCTCAGTCTTGTCCAATAAAACTTGTTCCAATTTTAGAACCTCTTTTACATTCAGTTTGTCCATGATAGCAGACAATCTTAACTTTAATTTTCAAGTCCATTGTTCCAACTATACTTGAATTTATCCAGTGTTCAGTTTTTCAGGTTGCTGATCCTGCCACTATGCCATCCCTGATCCTTCAAGATCCTTCAGCTCACCATGGCCATCATAGAAGTCCCTATTTTTATTCTCCTCTCTAAGTGATAGAAAATTATTTCAAAGCAAAGCATTCCTGGAGATTTTGGAAATCTATTTTTTCTGTTTTGTTTTTTTTTAAAAAAACTTTTAGGCGTGTGGGCATGACCTTAGGAAAAGAGTCACAACCTGGAAAATGGTTGAGTAAGAGTCAGCTCAGCTGTCAGAAGGAATGTATGGCAAAGGTCTCAGAAGGGATCTTCCCTAGTTTGTTGGGCTGTAAAGGTGATGGGAGAGAAATGTATTTTCAGAGTTGCAAGATTCTGTTAATGTAAACTTAAAATAAAGTTTGATTAGACCTTGCTCTGAGATGAACTCCGTAGGACTTATAGTTCAGTTTATGTACTTAGAAATAGGCATATTTGCAATTTTCTAGCTCTATTCTGTAGGAAATAAGAATAAGAATTGTAACAACAATAGCAGCAACCATGAAAGGTGAAAGAGAGAGCAGTAATGCAATATTGTTAAGAAATTATTGACATTAAAGATCTCAGGAGAACTTTGTGTGATAACTAGTGCTAAAAGCTTGCCTGCTTGGCAACTCTATTCCCACTTTATGTATAGAACAGAACAAGATGTGGATTTCAAAATGCACAGGACTTCTGATGCATGGACAGCCAATTGCAATTCAGCTTTCAGTTAACTGTGGAAGAGCAACGACAGATAGTGCCAGGAACCCCGTTTGAAAGCACCGGATCATTCTCAGAATTCTAGGAGAAAGAGATCAATGGCTGCATTAATGGGTCTTAAAGTTCTCTCATTATTTATTCAAACTTAGCATTGCCGTCAGCCTTTTGACTGAAAAACTTAGCAAGGAACAAATTATTTTAGCGAGATGAAATATTACAGCAGATGTTACAATTCAGACTCTGGATGCTATCATTATCAACATCTAAGATAAGTGACAGATGATAGAACACTATAATCAGGGAACTGTTAGAAAAATTCCTATACAGTTTCTGCCCTCTGCTGATCAGTGGCAAATAAAACAACTGGTGTCTGTTTTCATCCCATTCCATGAAGGAATTCTATATTCTGATGTGAAGAGAGAAAAATATGTTGTCATTAAGGCAATGGAATGACAGTTGATACCAATCCAGACTGATTAGTACAACACCCTAACATAGATATTCAGAAAATGATGTAAAATGGTAGATATCTCTGCAGTGTTTATGGCAAAAAAATACAGCAAAAAATTCAGGGATTCTACTAGTGACAGTTTTTACATGTTTCCCAAAAGCAAAAGAATTCAATAAACTTATAACAGGAATAACTTTTCAAGTTGTTGGAGTTAAATCACAACATTCAAAACAATGCCACAAATTTCTAATCCGCCAATCTTAATTGCAGAAGAATCAGCAATTTTGATTATACAAATATTAAGAGCAAAAGCAATTGGCTAGGTTAAACTTAAATCTATGCTAATCTCCTGTCCTGAAGGGGAAGTTAAAATCTAAAGTTCAAAAAAGTATGCCAGCATCAATTAGGATGCTCTCATTGCCAATTCTGATTCTTCCATAAAAAGGAGGACATCATTAAAGTGACAAAAGTTAAGGAAAGTGACTGGTGTTTACCCTTGGCTTTGTTCTTCCCATGCTCAAAATAACAGGTTTGGTTCATCATATTCCCAGACTAACAGATATGGAGGTTCTTTGGGTGTGTCACTTTCAGTCAGGCTATTTCTGAATATGAGTCCAGCACTTTTCTGACAGGGCACAAAACCCAAAGAACTCTAGCTGACAGGCCATAGATGTGGGTGAGGCATGCAAGATGAAACAGGAATGATTTCTCCCAATGCTCCCTACTCTATGCAACTCCATCTCCACCTGCTAATGACAATTGGCCTGAGTACCTTTGAACAGCAGTTTAGCAAAAGACCAAGGTGTCTAACTCTGTCCTTATGCTTGGCTGTTCCCAAAGTAGCTGTGGGACCACAATGGAAAATATACATGCTAGAGTTCCAAAATCATGCAAATATGATTTCCCCATAGTGTTCCCCAAGGCACTTATTGCCACCAAAACTAAAATGAAGTATTGAAAATTCCCCTCTCCCCAACAAGAATGACTACAAAGTAACTGCAAACATTATGAAGACAGTAGTTATAAGGCACTGATCCTGAATGTGGATCAGTGTAACATAAGTTACCAGTTATGCCTGTGTGTGAGTTTTCAGAGATAATAAAAGTGTTATAAACAGCAGATAAATATAGCCACACAAAACTTCTTGTCAGCAGAAGAAATAGAAAACTAACAAAGCAATGGTGAAAACTAATAAACTAATGGTGACAAAACTAGCAACATATTACTGATAGAACATCTATCTCTTTTCCCGTTTAACGCAGGACTAATGTTCTTTAAAAAAACAGATAAATCTGTAGAGGCACAGTGGCTCAATGGCTTAAAGACACTGGAGATGGTCTTAGCTCCAGCAGTTTGAGTCCTAGCACTGCATGGCGGAGTGAGCTCCTGTTACTTGCCTCAGATTCTGTGCTTCGAAAGCAAGCTACATGCAAGTAGATAAATAGATATCACTTTTGGTGGCGTTCCGTGTGGATAGTTGGACCCCTGCCAGTGCTGGACTTGCCAGATATGACATCTGATCACAAGGCAACATTGGTGGTGAGAGAAGACACAGGATGACGCTGCAGGACGCCACTCGTTTCTTATGAGCAGATCTGACCCCAGTGGTGCACTCTGGATAGTGCACGAGCGTGCACAGAACGGACTGGCAATTGTCTTCAGCCAAACAACTACCTTGTAATAACACTCTAGTCATCTGGCTAATGTAACATTGCCATATGCTAAATAAATAAACAAACCCATAGAGATTAGTGTCCAGTGATTTCAGGGACAGGGCTCATATTTGGATCAGTATGGCAATTGTCAGTACAGCACGCTAGATGATACTGATAGCAAAAAAAAGAAAAACGCGTTGGAGAAAATTAGATTTAAACAGCTTCAGTGATTGGTTGGAGAAGACAGCATCGTGAAAACATGCTTAACAAAGATGGGACATTTGCAGGGAATCTATAACTCCTGTTGCTAGGATAATCCTTGTGCGCTGCTCTTCTATATTGTGGCTTTTCTTTGGACTGTTTTTAAAACTTTTGGTTGTACTTCCAGAACACCTCCTTGCTGAGCTGAGCACCCCCGGTTATGATAGTTATTCTGATTACGTATTTCCATTTTAGTATCAACATGGAATTTATTTGGTTAAAAAAGCGGGACCTTCTGTATTGTTCTCTGAAATAAATCATATTCATTTATTTTGTCCCAGTCCATGTTAATGTCCTGACTACAGATAGTCCTCAATTTACAACAGTTCATTTAGTGACTGTTTGAAGTTACAAGAGCACTGAAAAAAGTGACTTATGAATATTTTTCACACTTATAACTCTGGCAGGATCCCCATGGTCATGTGATTTAAATTTGGATGCTTCACAACTGGTTAACATGGTTGCATTCTCCCAGGATCATGTGATCATCTTTTGCAACCTTCTGACAAGCAAAGTCAATGGGGAAGTCAGATCCACTTAACAACCATGTTACTAATTTAACAACTGCAGTGATTCACTTAACAAATGTGGCAAAAAAGTAGCAAAATGGGGAAAAACAACAAATTTCTCATTTAGTAACATAAATTTTGGGCTCAGTTGTGTCTGTAAGTCAAGGACTATCTATATTTCTCTTCACTGATGGGATAACTACACTAGGCTTGGTTTCTTACACATTAGAAGTCCAATATTCTGTCTTATTGTGGTAAGGTGGGTGGCCAATAAATTTAATAAATGAATATTGGACAGAAATGTAACATTGTATTGTAGTTTTGGCAGAAAATATATTTCTATCCAGTGTGTTAAATGTCGTAAATGGGGGGAAGGGGGGAGAAGCAACTGAGCCATAAAGTATTCAATAAGAGTACTATATATCATTCAAAAGAACTGTAAATACAGTTACATAAGAATACACTCAGTTCCATTATGATCAAAGTCAGCTTTGTATGCTCTTCTGCTATGTCATCCTTCTCCAAACCCAATAAAGCTGCTTAAAATAGAAATTAATGGAGGTTCTGTCAATGTGATTTCAAAATAGATTCATGGTAACCATTAAATCGTTTCTATGACGCCCAGTCTGAGTATGTTCTTCTGCCTGACTCCCACACAGGCTCTTAGTATTTTGTTTGGATGAAGACAAGTTATATTGAAACGTGAAATTATCTGGCACTGATTTCTAACCCTAATACTTCTCAGATTAAATCAACAAATGATTCCAATATAGACTTCGTAATCTAACCTAGTAATAATATGTAACATTGCTACTACACAAAACTAATCGGATCATATTTTCATACCATTGCTACTTTCACTCCCCAAACTTCCAGAACCACTATGAAGAAAATCTGTGGTTATCTTCATTTTAGAAATGCTCAAATCAAAAAGCAAAATCAGTTGCAATAACAAAAATCTGACCACCATCAAATTCCCTACAAAAGGTATACAAAATATAAAATGAGAAAACCCACTAACTTGACCTATAACATGCACCTTGCCAGGTCTAAAAGGTGGAAATGGAAAAAAATCCAGGTAGTCCTTAACTTATAACCATTCAGTTAGTGATTATTCAAAGTTACAGTGGCACTGAAAAAGTGATTTATGACCAGTCCTCGCATCAGAGCATCATCAAAATTTAGGTGCTTGCCAATCGAAGTGTATTTACTGTAGGATGGTTGAGGCATCCCAGGATCACCATTTGTGACCTCAATGGGAGAAACTGGATTCATTTAATGACTGTGTGATTCACTTAACTGCAGCAATTTGTTTAAGAATCATGGCAAAAGTCATAAAATCGATGTAACTCACTTAACAATCAACTTGCTTAGAAACAGAAATCCCAACTGTATTTAACAATTTAATTTTTTTTATTTGATTGAGCTACTAAGGAGAAGCTGCAAAGCTGCCAACTAGCATTTTTCGCTTACAAAATCTCTAACTCAGCTGGGTGGCAAGAAGAGGCAAAAACTTCCTCCAAAAGAGAAGCAGAACCATGATATCTCAACAAGAATTCTAGCTTGGTAACCATATCAACCATGGCCAGAAATAAATCTTTTCAGCTTACTCTGTTCATATCATTGAAACAAGAGATGCACAGCTGGCACATATTAAATAATAATTACTAAATAAAATAATAAAGACTAATAAAACTAAAAGAGAATGTTTCGTGTGCAGGAGTGATTAATGCATCAAGATCGAAACCAGAAGCCTGTGAGTTCTACTGAGACCTTAGGTACAAAAACCAGCTTGGTGACCTTGGGCCAGTCACTGTCTTTCAATCCTAGGAAGGAGGCAATGACAAATTACTTCAGAAAAATCTTGGCAAACTGTAGGGAGTGATAATTAGGAGTCATAAACTGAGGCACATACATACACAAAACACCTGTCCCCCACCCCAAAAGACCCCCTTAAAATATAGACTATTAGTATATGTCTATTTGAGTAAAACTGTTTTATTTCTGTGTATAAAAACAATACAGAAAAATTAAGTAAATGTCTACAATGAAAGTATGACAAAGCCTTGACACAATTATTAAGAAAACGTACTTCTTCTCTTAGTTTAGCTTCTCTTAGACTTTCTACTGGTTGTATAAAGTAAGAGAATCTCCTAAAATTGATTTTAAAATGGCATCATTTGATTATTAGAAAATAGATTACTTTTTCTAAAATATACATCAAACATTTCTGACAATCATTTCTTAACATTTGAAAGAATCTTCCCCCCCTCCCCCAATTTTTCAGAATTTTTCTTTTAGCCACCTCCTAGTACAACTATCATTCCTGATCAACAGAATCTAAAGCTTTGGTATGTAATTCATTAAAATCTTTAGCAATTAAACATTTCTACATACACCTACTTATGTACACTAATTAACTTCTGTACTCCTAAAGATATCAAATGATCACATCTATGTCAATGAACCCTCAACTTTATACCTACAACACAGAAAATCTGATCCTTTCAAATATTTTTGTTGGGGAGTCCAGCATATGCTAAATACATTTTTATGAATAATTTCAGATCTGTTGATACCATTTTAAATTTTTATGAATTCATTGATGCATCATTATCTGAGATTCCATTTTTAGTGCATGTTTGAAGTAATACCCACACTTTTAAAATATTATTGAGGTATTGATAAAACAAAGTATTGTAACTAGGAGGTAGGAAGCCATATCTTCCCAATGAGAGTGTTGAAGATCGCTTCTTTACTTAGCAAAATAAGAGTAATTTGTTTTCCAATACTTCTTGAAGACTGCTGATTGCTTCTGTACGCTTCTCTACCAGTCCGCTTGCCATGAATCTTCTCCCCTTGGCCAACAGCGTGAATCTTGGGCACAGCAGCATACTTGTTTGGAGGGAAGGTTTCTTGCAGAAATAACCATCAACCCTGTTTACTCAGAATTATTGCATGATGTTGGAAAAATAGTTTAGTTGGCCTCAATTTTCTCCTCCCTTCATTTTATTACTTAAGTAAGCAGAAGTGGTTTCTCTGAGGACAAGTAAACAAGAGAAATGGCTGGCAGGTCATAATCTACACTGTAAAACTTTTACCTTGAGAAAGATGTTCTAGCTAGTAGTTATCACAGTCACAAACAAGTAACTTGTGAAAATCGTGAATATGATACGTCTGTACCCAAAAATTGTTCCAGTAATCTCACTAAAGAGGGTAAAAATAACCTCAGACAGTTTTCACTTCCGTACTTTCCATTAATTTCAGCAAGTTTTCGTTAAAACTTTGCAAGTACTGCGGTACTTTTACACATTTGCTCATTTAAAACTTTCGAGAAATTTCAAATGCGATTACAGTATAGTGGCAACTTTTTCTTAAGTCCTAAATAAAGCACATTAACAAGTCAAGACAGTTCTGTAGTTTAGACCTCTGTTGTTTTACTGTTCTAAATTCATACTTAATTTTCGCACGGCAATTGTACAAATAAATTAAATTTCTAGGTCATGGTATCCTCTTCCACGAAGGATATAGGAAGAATAGTACCAGCAATAGTACTGACTTTGCGGTTCGTTTTTTTTAGCGATGTATTCATTTTTATCAAGCGAGCCTTTTCAGCCCACTGTTTCTTTTATTATTATTTGTAAATGATTTCCTCGTTACGGCCACTTAATGGGATTTATAGATTTAATGAAAGAGATTTCTGAGATGCAACCAAACTACTTTAATAAACCGAATGGCTCGGGCCGTGCTTCGAAAGATCAAATTCTTCCAGGAAATTACCGATGACGAGTGGCTAGATTTCTATTTTCCATGTGTTTTATATTCCTCCTGTTTTATAGCCTGATGTTTTTAGCTCTTTGTAAGTCACCAGAGTAAGTTGGCGAGGAGGCGGCCTTGGGAAACTAATTTGAAAGGATTCCGGGTAAAAAGCGCTTTGCTTTTTGGACGGGGTTCCGGGATGAGAGAAGGCAGACTAGGATCCTTTCCGTTCCTTCTTTGCGAGATCCGCCAAGCCCGCGTTTCTCACCTTCAACAACCCAGCTGTGTGAACATCAACTTCCAGAATTCCCTCGCCAGCATTGGATGGAGAAATGACCTGGCTGGCGGGAGGAGAATTCTGGGAGTTGAAGTCCACACATCTTAACATTGCTGAGGCTGAGAAACATTTCCCGCCCAGACGAACACACGCCCGCGATCGCTGGGAAAAATGAGAGATGAAACAGTATCCATCCGACAAGTCTTTTCCCGCCTAAGTTAAAAAAAAAAGTCGAAGCTGCGTCCACTGTAGACCCCAAACAAAAAACCAATAGAGGCCAATGCCAGCCCCCTCCTCCCTCCCGCCATCTCGTTAGTCTGTCAAACCCAAAGATCCCACGTGGTCAGAGCATTTTTGCGCGGGTTGAGGCCGGCGGGGAAACCGAAGCCTTCCACAAAAACCGTCAATGAGAGCGTGGGGGGGGGGCATACACAAAGAATTGGGATTCCTGCTTCAGCCAATGGGATGGAAGTTCTTCCAGTTCGGACCATTACCGCTCAAGAAATAGATGAGTGATTGGCCGTTCATCCAACGGCCTGGTGAAAGTAGCGTAAGGAGGCGAGATTTCCGTTTCCGGTGCTTGCAGCGCTTCGGATTCTACGCTTTTCTTCACCGACAGGTCCTTTGTGCAATGAACACGATGGGCTCCGATTAAACTGTCCAATGCCTGGGCAGTGGGCGGAGTTCTAGCCCGCCGGAGGTTCCAAGATGGCGGTGGGTGCGTGAGGCGTGATACTCCGCGCGCGATTCTCTCTTGCTGGCTCTTGCCGCCATGAAGGGCAAGGAGCGCTCGCCTGCCAAGGCCAAACGGTCCCGCGGTGGCGAGGATTCTTCTTCGGCGCGGACCGAGCGGAGCAGTAAGAAGCCCACCAACGGCGGTGGGAAATCTGCGGGCGGCGGCTCGGGCGAGGGCGGTGGCGGCAGTAATCGGCGGAGCCTTCATCTGGAAAAAGCGAACCGGGCCAGTAGCCGTGAATATGACTCGGCCGCGGTGGGAGGCTCTGGGAGCGGCAGCGGCCGCCACGGCTACAGCGGGAGCAACAACAGCAGCAAAAACGCGGAGTCTTCCTCGTCCTCGCGTGGCAGCAGCGGCCGCGGCGTCGATTCCCGCGCGCCGCCCTCCGACTCCGCCGGCAGCAGTGAGTACAAGACGCTGAAGATCAGCGAGCTGGGTTCGGCGCTGAGCGACGAGGCGATCGAAGACGGCCTCTTCCACGAGTTCAAGCGCTTCGGGGACGTCAGCGTCAAGATCAGCCGCCTCCCCCCGGGCAGCGGGTCCGGCGACGAGCGGGTGGCCTTTGTCAATTTCCGCCGCCCTGAGGATGCCCGGGCTGCTAAGCATGCTCGCGGCCGCTTGGTCCTCTACCACCGGCCGCTGAAGATCGAGGCCGTTTATGTAGGGGGAAGCAGCGGAGGGGGAAGCAGCCGACGACGCGGCAGTCGTTCCCCAGCGCTTTTGGACAAGGAGTCTCCGTATGGGGCCTCGGCAGTGGGGGTGGCGGGGGCATCTCCTGCCACTATCAGGCACCCTGCAACTGGGGCCACCCAGAGGGCCCTCTCTCCTGCTGGCGGAGGGGCAGGCTTAGGGTACAGAGACTTCCGATTGCAGCAGCTTGCCCTTGGTCGTCTGCCCCCGCCGCCTCTGCCCCGGGAGCTGGAAAGAGAACGAGACTACAGCGGTTTCTATGATCGGGTGAGGCCCGCGTACAGTCTGGATCGAGTTGCTGGAGTGGCGGCCGCTGCGTTTCGTGGCGTTGGTACAGGAACGGCCACTGAAGAAGAGATTAGTCCTGAAGATGACCAGAGAGCTAATCGCACCCTGTTTTTGGGTAATTTGGATATATCGGTTACAGAGTCAGACCTTCATAGGGCTTTTGATCGCTTTGGGGTTATCACTGAAGTGGATATTAAGAGGCCAACCCGGGGTCAAACTAGCACGTATGGATTTCTTAAATTTGAGAACTTGGATATGGCCCACCGGGCTAAGCTTGCCATGTCCGGTAAAGTGCTGTTGCGCAATCCTATTAAAATTGGCTATGGTAAAGCAACCCCCACCACGAGACTCTGGGTGGGTGGTCTGGGACCCTGGGTACCATTGGCTGCTCTTGCCAGGGAGTTTGATCGCTTTGGTACTATTCGTACCATTGATTATCGTAAAGGTGACTCATGGGCCTACATCCAGTATGAGAGTTTGGATGCTGCACAAGCTGCTTGTACCCACATGCGTGGCTTTCCTTTGGGTGGGCCAGACCGTCGCCTGCGTGTGGACTTTGCTGACACTGAGCATCGGTATCAACAGCCCTATTTGCAGCCGTTGCCACTTCCACCCCCTACTCACTATGAGCTGGTAGCAGAAACATCAGCTTTTGGAGCACATCGTGGAGCCCCACCAGATCCACTCCGGGGTGCTCGGGACAGAACACCACCGCTGCTCTATGGTGACCGTGACAGAGACTTATATGCTGAAACAGAATGGGCACCTCCTCCACCTCCAGTTCGGGATCGAGGCAACCGAGCAACTGTGTATGATGCACTTGAAAGTCTGGAACGGCGTCGAGATGGTTGGTCTCTAGAAAGAACTCGTGGGGAAAGAGAGCTTAGTAGTAGAGACCCACCTAGGAAGCGAAGGCTAGTGGAGGATGGGGGTCGACATTTGGACCGATCACCTGATAGTGAACGTTCATCTTCATCTCGTAAGCGTCACTGCCCTGCTGTAGCATCTCCTCAAGATCGTAGTCCTGAAACAGGCTTAATTAGAGACCGCTATAATACTGATACTGATCGGCCCTCTTCTCGCTTACTCTTGTTGGATCGTCCTTCACCAGTCAGAGAGCCACGTAAGGGGAGCTTGGAGAGAGGCCAGAGTGAGAAGCGGGAACATAAGAGTCTGGTGGAAAAAGAAAGAAAACATCGCACACTTGTATCAGCTGCCATCCAAGAGTGCAAGAGTCCAGCTAAAAAGGATGAGCATACTTCTGAAGGGAACAGTAGCAGTGGATCTCGGCTGAAGCCACCCCAAAAGCAGCAACAGCAGGATGGAACCTCAAAGTCGGGATCATCTACCAAACTCTGCCTAGCCTGGCAAGGAATGCTTCTGTTGAAGAACAGCAACTTTCCATCAAACATGCACCTACTTCAAGGTGACCTCGGCGTAGCTAGCAACCTGCTGGTGGAAGGAACAACTGGTGGCAAAGTGGCCCAACTAAAGATCACACAGCGTCTTCGTTTGGATCAGCCCAAGTTGGATGAAGTTACCCGCCGTATCAAAGTAGCAGGACCCAATGGATACGCTATTCTCCTTGCTGTGCCTGGTACCACAGACAACCGTGCCTCATCTGGGGCTGGTGAAGCTAATACCACCTCCACCCAGCGGCCATTAAGAAACCTGGTATCCTATCTTAAGCAAAAACAGGCAGCTGGAGTGATAAGCCTCCCAGTAGGAGGCAACAAAGACAAAGAAAACAGTGGGGTCTTGCATGCTTTCCCCCCCTGTGATTTTTCTCAGCAGTTCCTGGATTCTACAGCAAAGGCCCTGGCTAAATCGGAAGATGACTATTTGGTCATGATCATTGTTCGTGGTGCATCTTAAATCCCAATGCTTTCTGTGCTTATCCTGCTGCTTCATACAACTCCCCCTCCTCCAGTGTCTGCCAGGTGCTAAGCCTTAGCCAACACCCTAAGTATAATTTTAGATCTGTAGTTACTGTTATTTTCCCTTTATTTTCTATAAACTCTAGAGAGCAGATATATTAACTGTTCACTAGGCTACCCTCAACTGGCTTGCTAGTGAGAGGATAGCAAGAAGGGATGGCCTGCTTTCACTAAAATATGAAACATTGAACAAGCTTGCCTCCCTCTTCTTTTTTTTTAACTTTTTAACTTGTCCTTGTTCATTTCATAACTTTAAAGTAGGTATAAAATCTTTTCCTATGCTTACTTTCTAAATTGCCATACTTAAAACATTCATGGTTCATGCCCATTCTGAGCCCTGCAGCTTCCATAAAACTATAGTTATGATTTCAGAATAATTCCTAGTTTACAAAATGTAAAATTGAATTGAATTAACTCATGGTTGAGTCCCTGATCAGCTGATATTAAGCCTTCATGGTGCACTGTAGTTTTCTTCCAATTGGGTTTTCAATTTTTGTTCCCAAATTCAGAGAAATGCATACCCTGGAAGAATTTCCTAAGTGGTATTTTTCTTGGTTGATTTTTTTTGAACTTGTATGCATTTAAGGGTTATAGTTGTAATGAGAGCTTTACTATAGCCCATGAACATCATGAACGTCTGTATTCAAGAAGCAGGTGGTTACTGGTATCATTGTTTTTTGCCCATTATTAAGAGTAATAGGCACAATGAATTCTAAAGTATAACTTGGGAATGCAACTTTCAAAGATGGCACTTAACTTTTGTGAAAGGTTCTGCCACATAACCATTTCAATTATAATTCTATCCCTGTGAAAATAGAAAGGAAGCTTACCTGCTCAATATTTTTCAGGTAAAATATAATAGGCAGTATGTGAGGTTTTATAGTCTGGTTTGCACTGTTTTAATCTTGACATTTTTGCATTCACCTTGTATTTCTAAATGTTGGGGAAACAATTCAGTTTACTAAAGGAACATAATCCGATTGAAAGTAAGCCTTTAAAAGCAGTTCTTATTTTTTAAAATATGTGATAAGACTTAGCAGAAAAGAATCAACAGTTTAAATGTGTGACTTTTTGCTTGGTCTCTTCTCTAGTCCAATATTTTTGTTCGTTTGTAAAGCCACTGTACAGTAACAGTACGTTTCTCATATGTAAACCAATTCTCAAGTTTGAATAAGTACAATTAATTGAAAAGTGGCTTAGTGAAACAGTGCTCAGTCAAATATTATTGGGAAACATGCTATTCTTAAAAGTATTTTTTTCAAGTAGAGCCTCACTTCTGAAACTATTACACCCTTTCACTTTTTAAGAATGTGGGTACAGTAACCTAAATCCTGCAATTCTGAAATACAAATTGAAAATATAAATTGTTCTGTAATAAATGAATCTTGGAACTGTGAACCAAATTAAATCTAGCCACTACTGTAGGCAGAGTCACTAAGACAGATTTGTATTGCATGTACTGCATAATATTGGATTATCCATATTACTGCATTTGTCAAATGCAATATGCTGGTGGCTACATAAAGAGTTTTCTTAGTGTATTTATTTGGAGAGGGAATTCGGTCTGTTGAACTAATATATTAATTTAAAAGCCATCCTTGTATTTTTTTGAAAATCTTTAATATCAGATTTGAAAGTCAAACTTGTTGGCAATAGTATGCATACTGATGTGCTCTCCTTGTGAAAAAAATCCTTCAGAACTTGAATTTGAGGTAAAGTGAACATACTGGCATTTTAGGCAATTTTTGGGAACCGGTGTTGGAAAATCCTACACCATGGATTTCTTTTTCTATTTTAATTGAAAATTATGTTCAGTGCTGCTTCTTTTAATTTGAACTGGGTAAAGGATATGTGAAATGGGCAATTCAGTTTTCCAAACCTTTATCTAAGATTTCTTTTAAAGAAAGAAGATAGTCCATTAGTAGCTATAGAAAGAAAAACAATGTTAGGAGTCCAATTTAGATTAACGTGATAACCAACCTTGGATGGTTCAGCACTTAGTTATAGCTGCTATAGCGTTGAGTTATATGATTTATGTTTGTATTAGGATAACAGCAGTGCAATTATTCATTTGAGCCAACCTCCAAGGCTTCAGCATAGCAAAAGTTAAGTTTTGTGACACATCTGTATGCAGAAAAAGAGGATTGTGATCTTTTGTATATGGTATTATGAAGCCTTAGGGCAATGTATATTTGAATGCTGCACATGTTCAGAAATTTGTTTCCAGAGTTATAGTATTAGGATGGAGAATGTGTTTTTTTCTGAGAGTCACTTAATACCACTTTTGGGTGAGATGGATAGGCAAATCTTAACTGTCATGTTGTCTTTAGGATTTAAATCCTATAATTGGAAACTTAATTGGGTTTCTCCCCCCCCCCTTAAAGTTAACTAGGAGCTTTGCATTTTAACAGTTCATCATACATGGTTGGCTGTCAGTGGAGTATCAATTTAAAGCTACCTCATTTACCAAGATTCACTTTTGTGTTTATATAATTGCCTCCCAATTTGGATTATCAAAATTTGAAACACTGGGAGCCAAGATTAGCATTTTTAAAGCCAATATATTTAGCATGGGTCTTTTCTTCCCAAGATATATAAGGGGAAAGGAAGAAACCTTCCTTAGGAATTTAAACAAGTAGTAGGAGTTTGACTACATTTTAAGAGTAAAAGAATGTAGGAATACATCTGAATTGGATAAAAATAGAAACGTTAAGGGTTGCCATTTAAGTATACAAAATAATCTATATAGAGTACCCGATTGAATGGCTTGCAAAATTGTAAAATAATTTGATGTGTTAATTTCCTTGCCTTCAGTTTTTTCCCTAATGAGTAAACAATATTAGCTGCTCCAGATGTGTCACTGAAGATAAACATTTCCCTTTACATTATCCAAACTAAAGTATTTTGGAACAACTAGAAAAATACACACAGATGTGTGATGAAGAGAATGATGCATTTTTTAGCTAGTTTTCTCCAGTAAGTAATGAGTCTGTAGTTGGAGATAGCATAACAATGTGAAAAAATATACTTACAAACAGAACACTAAATTTCATGTTCTTGTTTGACTTTTTGAAAGTGAGAGAAATTGTGTGAATTGTGAAAATTCAGTTGATTTTTCTCCTGTACGCTTTTTTAACTAGTACAGCTGATTTTTTTTTCAATCTCTACCCTATATTTTAACTCCCTGAACTACTATTTGTGCATTTATATACAAATGTTAATTCATTTCAAAAGCTTTGTGCCAGTGAAGGGTGATTGGTGCTTTCAGACATTACCTAGAACATTAATAGCCTTATAGTTTGAACAGTTATCTGTAAATGTAGGGGGAAGACAGATCTCTTGTAAACATTTGTACTGAATAACCTCTTTTTTCCTCCTGAAAGCAAGGCTAGTGAAGTGCTGAAGACCACAAGGGATTCCAAACTCTAATGGACCTTTGCGAAGAAAAACGTTGGCTTATGTGGAATTTACATGGGCCTCATGGAAGAAAGCTTATCTGTTTAGTATTTGTGCATTTTACTAAAATGGCAGCTTAAAAAATTGTGTATCTGCTATTTGTGATGCCAATGCCCATGTTTTAAAGTGGAAAATTGACCTCTTTGCTTTGTGCTGTGTACACAAGATTTCTGCAAAAGTAAAGGAAAAAAAACCCTTTTTATGGCTCACACAGCTTAAAATAGCTGTCACTCAAAACATGCGCTCACAGTGGAGCTGATTTTGTTTCATTCTAAATAAATTGTTTCTTTTGAGGAAAGTGGTTTTTCTGCCTGGAAATGAATTGACGGCAACCTTTGACCCCTTTGTTTGCAGCTGTGGGGGTACTTTACAACTGCTCCTGCTGCTCCTTCTCCTCGATCTGATAGTTGTGGGTCTCAGACAAGAAACAGGGAAACCTTCGCTTTGATATTGACCATCTTTTATATCAGATCAGAAGAAATCTAGTTTGTTGTGTTGCTGTGTCCTCTTGTGTACGGTGAATGGGGATCAATGGCTGCTATCTCCTCATCTTTACGAGGAAATGGTGCTGTTGCTGGCATGCAAGAAGCAGGGAAAGCATCTTAAGTCTCAGAACAGTGTACAGATCTGGGACTTTGTTGATTTTGAAGAGCTGGAGTTCCTGAATTTTAAGTTCTTGATTTATTTTGTTCACCTAACTTGTTTGGCCTTAGTTCTGATTTTAATTTGAAGAAAGTTTGAAATTGCTTTGCATCTTGCGCATAACCTTTTCACCAAATTGAAAACAAAAAGAAAAAATAACTCATAAAAAAAAATTAAATGATAGCGCGTTTCCAGACACAGTTGGAGAGCTCCTCCACCACCAGGGGCTTTTCTTCAGAGTTATGCAGTCCTGGGTGTAGTTCTGAATGGAAGAAGAGTTCCTGAGAGCTAGAGCGCTGTCATTTAAAACCTGTACGATTGTTATTGGTGCTCTTACTTGACCCGTTTTGAAGCAAATGGTCTACACACCTTGGATGTGCATGCAACCTTGATCGTTTCGTAGGTACCGCTGCAAACTTTTTAGTTTGTAGTACAGATGATATCAGGAGGAAAAAAAAAGTGGTGAAACTTTGAAAAAAAAGTGCTATATTTCCTACATTTGGGGATCTTGAGCTTTGGAAAGCTGTTCCCACTTTGCAGGAGTACAACTCTTTGCTGCAGGAGACTTCGGGGCACAGTTGACTACACATCACCAGAGGTCAAGAGGAAGCGAACAGTGCTGCACCTGCATCGTGGCTGCAGAAACTGCATTTGTTTCCCAAGTCTCTTAGAATTAACTAGTTACCATTTGACATGCAGATGGAAGACACCTTGAAATGCAAGCTTGCTCTGGTTGCCTTGAAATGCTTAACCTATTGTGGATAAAGAACACTAGCGCGGTCCTGTATCCATGCAGAATGATTGCTAGGCAGCAGGTGCTTATCAACCAAGGATGCTACGATTGTGTTCCACAAAATATGGGGTTCCCATGGCAAACTGCTGTATAAAACTCTTAAACAGGTAAGGGGGTTTTAAGAGGTCAAAGTGAATTGTAATTATAAGGAACTGGGTTGACTGCTTTTAGGCTTTGCTCATTGTAGCCTTCCAAGTTCTTAAATTATTGGTTCGTACTAACTTTTACAGTATCCCCTCCCCAAATGCAATGAGGTTTAGTACAATTAAGTATTTGAACATCTAATGCCACTTTCATATTGATTCCTGAACTTTTAAATGATGTAAGTAATTGTGAGAGCTGAGCATTTATGGTGACATTTCTGGTCAGTAAATTACAGAAGCAACTGAGAGGCTTATATGAAATACAGTAATCTAACAAGGTCCATGCAATCCTTTCTCTGTAAGAAAAGTAATGTAAAAAAGGTAGATGTGTATTTCTGGGTACATACATAACAAAACAAATATATGTCGTGATTGGTCCCTTTCCTCTGTACAGTGAAAAACAGTGGAATGTGAAGAGGTCAGTTTTTAGATAATTCAGTTTTTTTCAATAGTTGATTGAGATATGATTAGAAACACAACCAATCTGGTTATGGAATGCTAGAGGATATCAGTAGAGAAGTTACTTGGCAGAAATAGTTATAATTCTAAACTTTAGAATTTTTCTCGATTGGTAAGTAACAGGTTCCATTAAGCATCGTCTTTTATTGGAAGAGAGTAGCTAATTTTAATAAATAGATGAAAAAGTTTGGTTAAGTATCCTCTGGGATTGTAATTTAAAAAATTGTATTCCTAACAACAGCCTTGCTCCTGTTTACTCAGAAGTAATTCATGTAAAATGGAATTTACTGCTACATATTTCTCTATAGAATTGCAGCTTAAAAGGGTTTCTGATGAGGGAATAATAACAGTTGAGTTAGCAAACTGAAGAAGATTCTTCAGATTCAATTAAATCAAAATATTTGATGTATTTTCCCTTTTATTGTTCAACCCAATATATAACTGCAGTGCATTTGGTGCTGGGAAATGCTTTTAATAGCTGTTCCATAATAGTTATTTCTTCACAGGATTGGTCAGCCCCTCTGGACTGATAAGAGGGACATCTTTATCTGAAAGGTAACTATTTTTTCCATAAGAATGAAATGCTGCTTAGGTTGACTTTGACTATAACAAGAATATAAAAATGGACGTAGCTTTGTAATCATTCAAAGAAAACTTGAGAAACTTGTGAAACTGCATTTCCTTAGAGCACTGTCTTAAAATTATATACTGTAAAACTAAAGCGGAATAGCAGTTTTAATATTAAACAGCATTTAATATACTAATTTTAGAAAATCTTACTAATTTCATCAGAGAAGAAAATTATCCCACTAAAATTAAGGAAATTGAAAAAAAAAATAATTAACTTTGGCTAATGCTGTACATAACTTGTACAGTTAAAGGCAGCTTTTAGTTACCAGTCCAGATATTAGGGCTATACAGTTTCAAGATTTCAGGCAGTGAGTATTTCATTAACAAGGCAAATCTAAATGAAATATTGCCCCTCATCAAGACATCTGCAATAGTACATAGTCCTTACATTTCTCTATTTTTTCTAGCTGAATATAACAAACCTAACTCTTTGTTCTTCTGACTTGTGTACTGTAATAGGTATAGTCTTAAAGAAGATTTTGGAAAATAGCTTTGCATTAAATCCTTGTAAAATTCATGTTTCAACATACTGAACTACAAAGATAGCTACTCTTGACTACATTTAATGTAATGATAAACCAAGATTTATTGTAATATGCATGACTTTATGAGGCCTTGGGATTATAATACATTCTTTAGGAAAATAGGTTTGTATAGCTTTTAGTTTGATTGTAGTCACTGAATGCTCTGATGTTGCACTAATTATACTACATTAACTTGTATTTTGAATTTGCTTGTTTCAGAAATATTTATAATTGATAGTCAGAATCTCTAGTTCATATAAAATGAGATGCTCTGGTTAGCTAGAGTTAAATGTTTCTACAGGCATTTTTGGGACCACGCAAAAGCAAAGATCTGAGCATTCTATGATTGATGTACATCATCGAATGACTGACTTTGTGTCTTTTTTTAGACTGGCAAATGAAGTTAATTTTTTCTGCACTAATTTAACAATGGAGCTAAGATTTGCCTCCATTATTTTATCCCACAAATGCTTAGAATTGGGGGGGGGGGGGAG